>LDKF01000968.1:4602-40928 GCA_001026735.1 Rotylenchulus reniformis
TTCCAGCAGAAAACTCACTATTTTTTAAAAAATTGATTTACGGCTACTCCTCTAAATCCAAGTCTTACTAATGGAATTTTATAATTGTCAAATTGATCATTGGTCATATTTTGCAGATATGATGATGATGCATTTTAGCATTATGTAGAATAAATCTTATATTAAATAGTTTGAATTTTTAAGGGGAAAATGGAGATAGGTGGAGATAGGCACAGCTTCTTATTTTATTCGTCTTAATATTTTGGATCTAAATTAGTTAGATCAAAAACATTACAATCATTTATTGTTTGTTTATTTATTTCTTATAAATTTTTCAGATTCGAAGAGACCGGAATGCTGGAAAGCAAAAATTCACGGACAGCTTCATGTGCTTGTCCCGGAGATGCGGCCAACCATGGTAAATTTGGCATATTTTAATCAAATTTCCACATAATTTCTTTATAATATCGATTAATTTAATAAATAAGCAAAAAAAAGAAGCGAGTTTTCTGCTGGAAATTTATTCCCATGATACTAAGGAATTTATAAATTTTTGATTACTAATGGAATATATGCGGAACTAAACAAAATTAAAAAAGAAGGGATTAACGAAATTACTGTGAGATTATTCCTTTTATTATTTATATTTACGAGAATATTATTTAATTGCAAAAATTCAGCATTTCGTCGATAACTGATCATTTTTGGATCTATCACAGTTTTTAATGATGTTAGATCTGCGAGTTTGTCGACATGCTCGGTTCATCCGTTTGCCCCCATCATCCTCGTCATCGTCAGCACCGAAATATTCGCAACTTTTGCAGCCAAAAGTTGCGGACAACGAAAATGAAAATGATGACACGACAGTGACAGATGATGATCCGGCACCGGTAATTGGAGTTGTGCCAACGAGGTTCAGCATTGAATGGTCAGTTTATTATTTTTATTATTTCAAAAATGAAAATAAGGCTGGGGAAACTGTATCTTAAAAAATAGAGCCTGATGAGCTAAAATAATGAGATTTGAAAATTAAAGGCTTTTTTAGAGGTTTTTGATTTTTGTGAAATTACAGCTTTTTGTAGGGGGATATTTTTCAAGAGTGGCAATAATTTCTAAAAAAAATTGTCTGGGAAAAATAAATGACTTTTCGAGAAATGGGCTCTATTTTCCAGATTCGAAATAATTTTTTTTTGGAAACTTTTAGAGAAATAAAATTTTAGAGAAAACCGGAGAAAATTTTGAAAAATTTTGACGATTTTTAAAGGAAATCGGTCACTTTTTCTTCAAATTTTCAAAAAAAATTTCCCGAAAAAAATTTCAACAGGGGGACCCTTTCCATTTTTTTTTGGTCTTGGCATTTCGGGAGTGGCACGTGCCCCCCCTTGCGCACCCTTAGCTACGGGCCTGCCTAAAGCATAATTATGAACAGAATTTCAGAGAGCGTTCAAATAATTTTTAGAATATCCAATGTCCCAATGTTGACATTAAATTCTCACTGTCAGTAGAATAAACTATCATAATAAAAATATTATATTTGATCCTTTTGTTTTTATGAAATCATAATTTCCGAATAAATGAATGTCCAAATTGACAAATAAATATAAAAAAATTCGGCTCGAGTGCTCCTTATGAACTGAATCCTTTTGAATAAAATTATCCTAAAGTACCGAGCCGAAGATTCGGGGTAATAAGTTGATCCACTCTATATGAATTTAATTAGTTAGAAATGGATCATATTTAAGAAATTATCTGATTGAGACTGGATTTTTTGGAATCAAAAAGAAAATGTTTGGTTCCCAATTTTTAAGTCCAATTCATTTATTTATTTAAAGGGCGAATCCTTTCTTAGTAAAGTAATAAAAAACATTACATATTTACAGATGAGCCAACTAAACTTTTATTTTAATCAGAACTTTTTTTTAACTTTTTAAGCTTAAATTTCACATTTTTAAAAAGATGAACTATGTATATGAAATGATAATTTCGTTAAGGATACTCAGCGATCACTGCGGATAATGCCAAATTGCCAAATTTGATGAGAAAAGGACATTCTCGAATGTTTCGCTATTAATTAGTAGGAAATTGAAAATAATATTTTTGTTGTTGTGATGGCATATTTATTTTCCCACAAATAAAAATTTAATTGATAAGATAATAATCAATATGTAATGGAGAAAAATTATTATCTGGCCAAAATTTGGCATATTTCTGGAATTCTTTTCATGATTACCTAAATATCAAAATAATAATAATAATAACAATATTGAATAATCAGAGATCAAACTGGTCAAGTTTTCTGGTTTTTTTATATTTTCAGGCATTAATTTTTATTTTGGAAAAGACCAAATGATAAGGCTAAAATAAAGAGAATCCTAAAAGAAATATTCTTTTTTAGCGATTAAATTATTATTTTCTCCATAAATTTTGTTTTAATTTTTTCCAATTTTATTTATTTTACGTATTTTCTCGCAAAATTTTTTCAGACACATAGCAAAATCCGCAAAATTCATTTTTTGTTTGTTTAACTGCTGAAATTGGAAGAGAAAACTTTAATTTGTCATTGAGCAAATATAAAATTGATATTAATAAGGCCAAAAAATTGGAATATCAAACCCCAAATTCCAAAATTTCCTAGACATAATCTTAATAATTTCGCCAAAAATGTCCAAATTTCTTCGCAAATTTCGCTCCGAAACTCCGTGTCTGATCGTTTCAACCATTGGTAATAATTGTTTTTATTTAAATAAGAATCACAAAGATGAAATTTGACTCACATCAGAGCCGCCCAACAAACACAGCAATATGTATATATTTCAAAAATTCGCTAAAATAGGCTCACGAGATTCTACATTCCTTTTTATAAGATCAGGTTTAGCGTAAAAAACGAAAATGGACTTGCTCAATTCTAAAACTTCATAAAGAAGCCGATAACCGATTTTTCACCCAAAAAAATCAAGAAATCTCCATAAATAATCAAAGTTAGACAAAAAAGATAAAATGCCAAACAATTGATAAATGGCTCTGCTTATTAAACAAGTTTTTTCTAGCTTCTTGGTCTGAGATCTCGACCGAACTCACGATACCTTCTCTAAATCAGTACCCTTTATTTGTCCATAAATTTTCACACGTGAATTTCGGCGCTAGTTGCAAAGTTGTTGCTTTTGAAAACCCAAAAATATAACAGGGGGGACCCTTTTCATTTGAAAAGCAAAATCCAAATTTTTTTCATTTTTTGTTACTTCTTAACTATTTTCGAGCAAAAAAAGTTGAAAAAAACAAAAAAAATTTTTTGTTTTTTTTTGCCTAAAGGGGGGACCCTTTTAGTGGATTTTCAAAAGCAACAACTTTGCAACTAGCGCCTGTATTTCTTTTTTGAGGATTTTCCAAGTTTCAACGGAATAAAACAAATTAATAAATAATGTCGCGTTTTACCACGAAAGTTTGCTGCCTGCTTCTCTGTGCCGTTGGCATTGCCGCAGATGGGACGGAGGCGGATGAGTGCGTGGACAAGCTGACCTTCTGGAAGTGCGCGGACTTCATGTACGTGTGCACTTTTTACCGCGAGACTTATGCCTTCGAGCAGTGCCGAAAGACGTGCAATTTGTGTGATTTTGATCGGAAGGAGAAGACGGTGTGGGGCCAACTCCCGCCGGCGGATCAGCAGAAACAGCAGCAGCAGAATGCCAATGCCAATCAGCAATACCTTTACACTTATTACCCTTACCCTTATATTTACTCTTACCCTTACGGGGTACTCGGTAGAAAGTAGGGAATTGGGAGGAATCAGTTGGGTGATCTATGAACTTAGATCAGAAGGGGTGATCAGAGAAGGAATCAGTTGGGTGATCTATGAACTTAGATCAGAAGGGGTGATTAGAGAAGGGATCAAACATCATATTACACAAGGAATATAACTAGAGAATTTATCCAAAATGGCATAAAAATTTATTGAAACAGGATTAAATTTGCCAGACAAGACCGATTTCGACGAAGATCATTTCTCTTTCGAATTCAGTTTTAAATCTACAGTTCAGGCTCAAAGTAAAAAGAAAAATTTTATTTTGAAATTAAAATTTTGATGGTTGGATTCAGGTTCAGATAGGATATCAATATTGTGGCGATGATCACTTGTTCTATTCAATTTTTTCTGTAAATTTATCTCTCTAATGACCATTTTGATAATAAATCTTCAATTTGCTCCCATTCGAATTCGCTGGCTATTTTATTTAAGTGAATGAATTATGCAATAAAAGACATTTCTTTGTTTTGTGATTTCTTTTTGTTCGATTGATCACTTGTTCCCACCCAAACTGCTAGATTTTTGTGCGCAAAGGGGACCCTGCCAGCCTTTGGGACAGAGGCAGGAGAAGCCCAAGGGCACGAGCGGGTCCAAAACACAGGGGGCACCTGAAAATCATCAAAGGGGGGGATCAGATCAATGCTCGCAAGGATGATGATCAGATTTGAGTATATATGATGGGAGAGGGAAATCTGATCAATGATCATTTTCAGGAGATATACTGATTTTACCATTTTGGCACGGGTTGACCATGCATTTGTTCCATGGTTGATCGCACACCTGCCCGGTCCATCCGATGGCACAAAGACATTTGAATGATGGCACATTGGATTTGTGGCCAAGCGGGGCAAATGTCAACAGGGCCAAGTCGGCACAGGAACCCCCGTTTTGACAGGGATGGTTGGCACAGCCGCTAGGGGCACGGACCTGACAAGGAAGAAAGGGGGAATAGTCCCGGAAAATTCCCAATTCCAGGACCAGACCTGACAAAATCGGCCAAAAACCCCAGGCGGACATTCACAACGGAAATCAGAATGGATTTGCATAGAGTTGGGCGGCAACTTTTTAGGGAAAAATAGTCATTTTTGGTCCAAATGTCATCCATCATTAATTAGCTCACCGGCACGCAGACAGCTCTGTTCTGACAGGGTCCTTCCGCACAATACGCCAGCCGCCGCTCACAGTTGCGACCTCCGAATCCCGGGGAACATACGCAGGTGTAGGAACCGTCGGGGGAGTTGAGAGAGGTGGCGCCATTTTGGCAGGGCGAGTGGCGCAGACAGAACACCAAATCTGAACAGCCAAAGACAACATTGGAATGGTGTTTATTCCACAATTGGTCCAAAGAAAGTTGGAATTTAAGCCAAATGGAAGAAAATTGGAGTGGCTTAACTTCTTAGATCGGACCACTGTAGCACTACCCGCCAGTGTCCGAAAAATTCCATTTACCGTTTTGGCACGGGTTGACCGCGCAGTTGTCCAACGGCTGGTCGCAAACTTGCCCGGTCCATCCGATGGGACAAAGGCATGTGAAGGGTGGCATTTTGGAAATGTTGTCAAGCGGAGAAGATGTGAGCAGGGCCATGTCAGCACAGGTGCCCCCATTTTGGCAAGGACGGCTGGCACAACCGCCGCGGGCATGGACCTATTGAGGGAGCGAGAGGGGGATAGTCCCGGAAATTCCTGGTCCAACCTGGCAAAATTGGCCATAAAATCCTGGCGGACATTCACAGCGGAAACCAGGATGGAGTTGCATGGAGTTGCGACGGAACTTTTGTGGGAACTTTTAGTCAATTTGGTCCAAACTGCCATCATTTGCTCACCGGCACACAGAGGGCCCCGTTCTGGCACGGTCCTTTAGCGCAATCCGCCAGCCGCTGCTCACAGTTGCGGCCTCTGAAGCCTGGGGGACACGCGCAGGAATAGGAACCGTCGGGGGAGTTGAGACAGGTGGCACCGTTTTGGCAGGGCGAGTGGCGCAGACAGAACACCAAGTCTGCTGAGGGGAAAACAGCCAATAATAACATAAAATAAAAATGGTGTTTATCCCCAAAAGTCAAATAAAATTGGAGTGGCGCAGGATGTCAGATCGGATCCGGATGTCCGAAATGGCAAATCAAGCATCCCTCATATGGATTATGTCTTAATGGCATCAGTCGATTCCCTTTGGCAAATTATTTTTTCCGTCCAAGTCCACTAGATTTCCGGGAATTGTTCACCTTTATGGCATAATTGGCCGCTCTTTCCCTCTGAACAATCGCTTTCTCCCGCCACTTTCGGACTTTTCGCAGCTTCGATTGGCTCCGAACAGTTGGCCCCTGCCCATCCGCGGACACATCGCTTCCGTCCATTCGTGGGCCCACACTCAAAACGACCGCTCCCCCGTTCAGAACCGCTCAATTCACAGCGTAAGTCGCAGGAAGGGCCGAAGAAGTTGGAGCTGAACCGAACAAAAATGAACGAGACGAGAGGGTATTAGGGGGCGAAAGACACGTGAACAACAACAAACTTAACGAGATCCAGATCCGAGTCTGAACACCGATATTAGCCCTTCAAAAGTGGAAAAATATTTATTAACGATAGAAAGGGACAAAAATCTTTTTAAGCACAAACAATCCTTTTAGTGTTAAAATGTCCAAAGGATCTTTTTTCTTAGAGCAAAAATTAGTCAATTTCATGTTCAGCAGCCCCTTTATGTCCTTGTTAAGGGCTAAAAAGGCCCTGCGAAAATACATCCACTCACGCGCACTCCACGCGGTAGCGCACGTCCAGGGCGAAGCGGCGATTGGCGGGCGGCAAGGAGAAGTTGGCACGCAGAAGATGCCAAGGGGAGCCGGCTGACAGGTCGAAGACCCGTTCAGAGCGCCGGAAGAGCACTAACAGAGGGAAGGAGAAGGATTGGGAGATAGCAGAAAACTATTTTGACGAAAAAGCACCAGGGATTCACACTTGGTACCGAGCTAAACACTTGGAATTTGAACATCCATCGTACAACGAACGAATGGCCATTTACAGACATTAGGTGGTCTATATGCACACCACCCAGCAACATTTTATAATACACTTCAGAAATAACAGGTGGTTTGGTTCCGACCAGCCTGATGGAGCTTAAAACTTAAAACTAGAACTGATTTTCGGTATTTAACTCCTCCCGGGGTTTTGGAACTTGGTGGCCCTCAACACGGATCCTCTTCCCCTGAATGTGTTCCTGTCCATCTGAATCCGATTTGGCCTCCATCCACCATCCCTTCCTCCGCCATTAATGGGCCTTTCTCCTTTGTCCGCCATTTTATTGTTTTTGATCCCCTCCATCCCACCCAGAGATTGGCCTTCCATTCAACTCTATTTTTTGCTTTTGAGTTAGTCCAGGGATCGGATCTCAAAAATTTCAAAAATCAGAACATTTAGCTCAAAAAATCAGATTTCATGGTCAAAAATCAGAACATTTTGCAAAAAGCTTTTAAATCGATTGTAAATGAATTTATTCATGTAATACTATTTCAAATATCGTATTTCTCACCATCAATGATCAATTTCAACAATTTGGGAGAAGAAATTAGTAAATCATACATACATCTAAAGGTGGAGGGGGGGGGGGGGGGGGGTCGGCCGCCGAGCAAAAAAAGAACGAATTTCGGCGCAGATAAATTTTGTGATTTTACACATTTTTCATAGGAAATTGAGTGTTTTTTCTTTGTGATTTCGGCTTCCGGCGAAAATAGGAGTCGCCAGATAAAATTTACAAATTTTGAACCATTCTTAAGAAATATTTTTGCGCAGTGTTGGCGGTCCCGACAGAGGCCGCCGGAGAAAATTTTGAAATTTGGACCACCCTTTTTCTTAAGAAAATTGGTCATTTTTAAGATATTTTTTAGAAAAAAATACTGTTTGGGGTGCCGGCGGTCCCGACAGGGGCCGCCGGAGAAAATTTTGAAAATTTCATTCACTTTTCTTAGGAAATTGGTCATTTTTTAATGGAATTTCAATAAAAATTCGAAAATTAGGACAAGATAAGGACAGAGGTCGAAAATCAGAACAAATCTGACAAATCAGAACATTTTTATTTTGTCAGATTCGGACTCTCCAAATCAGAACATTTCTGATAAATCAGAACATATCCGATCCCTGAGTTAGTCCGCCCATTAGTGGCCATCTTACTTTTCGTGTGCTTAAACGGTGTCTGCCCTTATCGTCGGTAGTGGTCACTACCACTTCCTCTGATCATCGACGGGGATTATCATCTGCTGTTGGGGCTATCGGTGATAGGACATTAAAAAAGTGCCCTTTTTCTAAGCTTGCTGGGCCAATAAAAAATCATTGTGTAGAATTTAATTATAAGCATTTTGGTATCACTTCTTCGAAATTCGACCAAAATTTAGAACTATCCCGCAAAACCTTACTTTTCGATACTTCGGGAAAATTTCGAACTTTGGCCGAATTCGAAAAATAAAAAACCAGAAATAGAGCATAAAATTCTATACAATGGCTTTTTATACTTTCGGCCTAGCAAGTCTTTAAAAATTTCCGTCAAGTCTTTGCATTTAGCATTTTTTAACGCTCTAGCGCGGACCAATCATGCTCCCCGGGCCGATGACTTTGGATTGGGGGATGGGCTTCTCACCTTCCCTGTTGGCGCCGTTTCCGCTTCCTTTCCCGTCTTCGCTCTTCCGCCGATGCCACAATGCGACGCAAAGGACGAAACTTCGCTGCAAAAAGGATTTGGATGGAAAAAGGAATGGGATAGGAAAAACAGAAGTGTTAGCATAGGATAGAACGGTGTGTACTGATATTTTGGCCCATTCTTTATTACTCGGCTCAAAAAAACTTCACGCTCGAATTAAACCATAATGGAAAAAATTATGGCCGTAATACTGCGAATTTAGCTAAACTTTTATTTTGGCCATAATTTTTTTCAAATTGGTCAAATTCAGACAGGTTTAGGCTAATTTTTACTCTATTTTATGACATCAAAATAATTCTTATAGATTGTATTTAACCAAGTTATGGCGAGAGCCGCAATTGTGGAGGCCACAAATATCATATAACCAAACAGAACATACTCTCCATGAATGGGCAAATGCAAGGGAAACAGTTTTAGGTCCCGAGGAGAGGAGACCAAGCTGGGCATAGCCGAACTTGCAGTGGTACGAAGTCAACACATCGGACAAGGAGGGGCTGTTCCACTGGAATCTGAATCAAAGAGATGTGAAATGTGTTGGAGAGCCAAAAACTGATCAAAGATAGTTGGGGAAGTGAGAATGATCAGAGATCAAAGGGTCAGGGTGGTAGGGGACTGATCGGAAACAAGAGGAGAGGCTGAATGGACCAAAAGGATCCGGGAAGTGATCAATGATCAGGTTCATGTGGAGTTTTGAACTTACTCTTGGACGCAAAGTTCAAGTTGCAGATCATCTTGGGGGACAATGGGGGACGAAAGGGGCACCAAAGAGATGTGGAACTGGAAATGGCCAACCGAAGAGACGAAGGAGAAGAGAAATCCGAGCAGTACAAGGAAGAAGGGAAGAAGGGCAGGAAGAGACATTCTGGGAAGGCAAAGGGCAACAGCAGGACAAACAAGACGAAAGATAAAATTTATAGCCAGTGGAAAGCACTAAATCAAGAGGAGCAAGTAACAGAAGCAAACCCAGGACATGGAAAACTAACTAAAGCTTTTTAGTCGGATCGGACCGTTCGGGATCCCGTTCAGTATTTTTCAGTATCGGTTCTAGAGCCGAAAAATCCCGACTAATTTTTCGGTATTATTATGAGGGGTCGAAAAAGGCGGTACGAGATATGATACGAAGTACAACCAAAATGTAATTTTTCCGATCATTGGAAAGTTGTCTTGTTGAGAGGGATTAAAAAAGGGAACAAAAATTTCGAGACTGTAGGGAGCAAGGATAAATTCGGGATAGGTGAAAAGTATAGATTGGATCCGTGGTCAAGAAATTCGGAATCTAGCAACTAGAAGGGCAGTGTTCAAGTGAGTTTAGGGAGTTGATTGTGAGGGGGATGGTTACTACGATTTGAGATTTAGTGGGAGGGGCGGGGTCATTCATCATCATTATTCATTAAGACCTATTGTTCGAGGATCGGGCATCGGACACAAAAACACAAAGGAAGAAAGACCAGCAGAGGTAGAATGAAGGAGGCAAAGTCCCCCTTCCCACTCCCCACATCACATTTTGGAGTCCGACGGATTCAAATTTGGGAACAATGGATGTGTGGATAGGTGGATCGTATCCAGACAATTCTACAGTGAAATTTGACAAAAAGAGAAAAACTGCCACGAGGGTCAATTTGGCCGAAAATTTATTTTAAAAAGGAGGGAGGGTGACCAAATTTCAATATTGGGCTTAAAAATCAATATTCATGTAAAAAAAAGATAAAAAATAAGAGGAGGACGGTTCAATATGTAAGTGATTGATGTAATTTTGAAAACTTAATTTTTATACTTTTGGCCGAAGACGATCCCCATCCTTCCTCTTATTTTTTAATTAATATTGAACTTAAAGCCTAATACATATTGAAATTTGATTTGACTCCCCCATTAAAAATTAGCCCCCACCCCCGCTAACAGGAAATTACCCATCAGGTATTATTTAATTTTTCAAAATTCGGCCAAAAAGTTCGAAATTTTTTGAAAATAACGAAAATTAATTTCTAAACTTTTTGGCCAAATTCCAAAAAAACTAAAACTTTCATAATTCTGCAAAACTTTCTTTTTATACTTTTAGCCTATCCAGCTTTAAAAAAGGTTTTGGCCAGGTTGACCTTCGTGGCGGTTTTTTAATGCCCCAGCACCCAAAGTTATTATAATAAAAAGGTACTGGACAATTGGCCAAAATGGGAATTTATGTTTTTTAACCCTCTCATATGGCCATATAAATTGATACAAAAAGAGAAAATGTGCCATTTTTTGCAAAAATCGATTCAACAACTAATTATTTGTTACCTCAATTTCTCGACATTTTCATTTTATTATTCATTTTCTTCTCCCCACATGCGCAATGTTCATTCATCGGTTACACATTGACTGATCCGCGGGTGTGATCGGGCTGAATTGAGTTGAATGATGAATGATTCACCGATCACCGACTCCCCCGATTGCGGTTTTGTGATCAGACGACGGACGAAAAGATTCTTAACAATTAAGGGCAAAATCGCCAAAATATCACACAATACTCCTTTTTGGCCTCTTTCTTCTCCCATTCTTCTGCCGATTTTTTCATTTAAGTTCTCTCAACTTCATTATTTCTCATTTTTTTCAGACATGAAACTCTTCCTCGTCTTCCTTTTTCTGGCTCTTCTCTCTGTAATGGCTGTTTCAGCATCTGGTAAAATGGGTAGAATATTAGGCATATATAGGGATAGTTACTGATGGTACGGTAGAGGTCACGACTACGATAAAACAGTCCATACAAAGTATGACTTCCCCTATGGAAATCTATAGAAAAAAGGCAAAAATACATTCCTTTACTTCCCAAAATTAAAAGCAACTTAAATCAATAGAATCATGGGCATTTTATAGTTCAATTGCCATTTTAGTCATTTGAGATTTTGTTTAGAGCTTGGCGGCTTACCAATTCATGTTTACGAATTATTTTTAGGTTTGGATTACAGATTTTATATGATGATTTTTCACAAAATCATTGGGATATTTTTAATTTGCCCCTTCAGGTGCCGAACAGGGTATGGTATCCGTGCATCGTATGAAGAGAGGCAAAAAGCACCGCAGCAGCTCTTCCAGCTCTGGTAAACATGGAGGACACCGACACAAGAAGCCCAAGGGATTCCTCCACCGCGTGTTCGGCTAACCAAGAAAAGTTGACATTTGGACATTAAACATCAATTGCCACTACCATTGATTCGATTACCTATGCTTAATCTGAATGTTATACCTAATTGACTGCACAAATTGTATTGTCAATCATTTTGCTGAATTTACATAAAATATAATAGACCAATTATCAAGGAATTCTCAGTAAGGATTAAAATATTACTTTTGATCACTTCATTACTTTTTCTTCCGCCAATTGCGCAATCCATCAGTTTCGCACCAATCGGATGTGATCGAAGGTGGATTTTTTATTGATGGATTCTCCCGATCGGGTTTTTATGATCAGAAGACGGATCTAAAATTTTCAACAAAGGATTATAAAAAATGACCCTTTGAAAAAATTCTAATTCAATTTGTCACTGCTGAATTTTCAAAAAAAATTTTTTTTCAAGAATTGAGTGAGCTATTTCTCATGTTCCTCTTGTCGATGGCTCTGTTCACCATCACAATGGCGGTTCCCACAGCTGCTGGTAAAAACTAATAAACTTGATAAATGGAAGCCATGATTGGTCAGATTTATTCCCGGAACCTTCAATGGTGCTAGTCACTTTAATAAATCACCTAAAACCTTTTTTAAAGCATGTTAGGCGCAAAAAAATTCGAATTTCCTTGGAAATTTTTCAAACAAAAAAGTATTTTTGCGATATGGGAATTCGTAAAATCAAAAATGCAAAAAAATAAAAAATAATTTTTTTAAATGTTGATTTATTTACAAAGTGGAGGTTTTAACCCTAAAGGTACAGAAAAATTATTGTAATTAATCATTGAATTTTTCACTCGAAATTTCGGAATTCGGATATCGAATCCTAGTTCGTTTTCCCATTTGTGCTGTTTTTTGCTCGATAAAATTTTTGGCGCTGATTTTTTCATATTTTTTTCCTTTTAATAATTGTTCATCAATAAATTTGGAACTGGTTACCCCCCCCTGCTTTCTTACAATTTGTTGTCTAATTTGGGGGAAATGGCCCCATCGTCTCGTATGGACGAAAAGTTGGAACCAAACACAAAAGACAGGTTCTCGGTTCCCGACTATCATTCTCGGGGGGGGGGGGGGGGGGGGGGAGGGAATTGAAACATGTCCCCCTCTTCCCCAATGACGCTGATGAACGAAATTCCGTTTCTTTTAACCCCCAAAATGCGGAAATTAAAGGCCAGCAGAATACTCACAATGTATAGAATAGATCAATAGACACGGATTTGGATTCGAGATTTTGCAAACTTGGGACTTTGCTATTATAGATAATTGTAACTCATTTTAAAAATGGAGAGTATTCGATTTGATGTTGCTTTGAAATCCATTTCTGATTGTCTTTTTTATAGAATCCGTCAAATTCCGCATCAATGGCACCAAAACATCCGATCTGATCAGTCTGCTGATCCATTCCCGCCCCCTCGGCATGCCCAACAAGTCCAAGCAGCACTCGCCCCGCAACGTGCTGGTCACGGGTGGTTGCGGCTTCATCGGCTCCAATTTCGTCAATTTTGCCCTCAAACGATGGACACGAGCAAAGTTTGTTTGGTATTTGGTTTGGGGTGTTGGTGATTAATTTATGGGATTCTTTAGAATTTCGAACTCTTATACATCCCTGAATTCAATTCAGCATAGTGAACCTGGACAAGCTGGCTCCTGGGGCATCGGCCGAACGCATTTTGGAACAATGGCGCAATTCGAATCGCTACAAATTGGTGCATGTCGACCTGAGGGAGGCATCCGTGCTCAGACGAATTTTGAAAGAATATAAAGTAGGATTTCATGAAGGAATGGATTGGATTGAATGAAAATCCTCTGAAAATTTTCTAAAAACTTTCAATAGATTGACACGATAATCCATTTTGCTGCTTTGACCCACGTGGACGAATCCTATGCCGATCCGGCTGGTTACATGCAGGAGAATCTGGGGGCCATGACCGTGTTGCTGGAGACAATCCGGGAATATGGACGTCTGGAGAGACTGATCCACATCAGCACAGGTAAAACTGCGAAAATGAGGAAATTCAAAAAAAAAATCGAAAAATTTTAATAGACGAGGTTTATGGCGATTGTATCGACGCGGAGGTGCCGAAGGATGAGAACTCGCTGCTGGACCCGACAAATCCCTACGCCGCAAGCAAGGCAGCCTGCGAATTGCTTCTGCGGAGCTATAAGGTTAGGGACTTTCATACAATATAATCCTTATTTTTCGTCCAATCAAACCCTAAAATCACGTTGATTTTTTTGAGTTCAAGCAGAACAATCCTATTCCTTAGATCAAACCCATTATTTGATAATATTGTACTCACTATCATGGATTCAGCACTCCTACAGTATCCCCTACATCATGGTGCGGATGAACAACGTGTACGGACCAAGACAGTTCCACACCAAACTGGTGCCGAAGTTTGTGCGCCTAGCCATCGAGGGCAAGCCGTTCACTCTAGCAGGAGATGGAACGCCAAAAAGGTAATCAAAATTTAAATAAACATTTTGACGCGACATTTTATAGGAGTTGGATGTTCGTGGAGGATTGTGTGGAAGCCATTCAACGGGTCACGGAACAGGGCATGGTTGGCCAAGTGTACAACATTGGGACCGAATTTGAGCTGAGCAACATTGAGCTGGCCAAAAGGATCCACGAGACTGTAAATCGGCTGGTTGGAAGGTAGGCCGATATTTTGTTGACCCCAATTTATTATGGTAAATTTGGTTGGAATATCTCTTGTAAACCGCTATTAACATCTGAAAATTATAAATAATTTATTCAAAATTTAGAGAAACCACTGAGCCCCAGTTCGAGTCGGTCCAGGATCGGCCCCACAACGACCTTCGCTATTGGATCGATTTTGGCAAAATCCGGCGGGAATTGGGCTGGCAATGTCAGGTGTCCTTCGAGGAGGGATTGGCCAAAACTGTGGCCTATTATTTGGGGGAATGGAGTGCAGAGATGGCCAGGAATGGAGAGAGATGGAGGGAGAAGAACGGAGAGACAGTGCACTTGGTGGAGGAGACGACAGACAATGGCAGAAATGTGAAAGTGGTGGCCTGATCGGGAGGGCCGGAGAAAAAGAGGAAATTGATCATGAGGATACTTGGTAGGAGAGTAACAGTTCACCGGTATTCGAGAAAGTCATTGTCTTTCTAGCTCAAATCTATGTTTTTTCGAATAAATTATTAAATGGAAAAAAAGAAATGTGTAAATTTATTTCATTCTTGCTTTGTTGTTGTTGATAAAATTTAGTCGTAAAATATGGCCTTGATTAATTTGGCATTTTTCGGATTTAATTGTTCTATATGGCGTTTTCGTAGTTCGCACTAACAACAGGGTGCACAAATTACCATGTATACATGGCAAATGCCATGTTTTTGAAAATTTGCCATGTTTTTTGCCATGTTTTTCAAGTTGCCATGTTTTTAGCCATGTTTTTTGATCTTTGTTGATTTGAGAGTAAAGGTTGAAAAAATGACAGAATTTCTTAACAAATTCGTGCCAAAATTCAAAATTTTCTCCGGCGGCCCTTCTCAGGGCCGCCGGCGCCTTCCGTTCAATGATATTTCTTAAAAATGAATGGCAAAAAATAATCAAATTTCTAAAGGAAAAGAGGCTGAAATTCTCGAAATGTTCTCCGCCGGCCCCTATCGGGACCGGCGCCGTCACCCCTCAAGAAATTAAATTCATTTTTGAAAATAATGTTCAATTTTCTTAAGGGAGAGCCTAAATTTTCCAAAATTTCTCAGGCGGTCCTAGCGGGCCTTTAAAAAATCCCTTTTTAAAACCGAGCATTTTGATAATGGAAAAAGCGCAGAAAAATATGAAAGTAAATAATAAAGGTTATTATTGAACTTTTTATTGTTTTAAAAGGCTGCCATGTAAATGCCATGTTTTTGGAAAATTTTGCCATGTAAATGCCATGTTTTTCTGGCAGTTTGCCATGTTTTTCGAGAAGTGAGTTGTGCACCCTGACTAACAATGGGAAATTCCTTTGGTTGGTTTTTTTTGATATTGAATTTATTTGCTTTGTTCTCTCATCATATTGAAAAGTTTTTTTTATAAACACAAATTTTTATTTAGTTTTGAAGCTATTTCCTGAAATTTTTAGAAAAATTTTAAAAACAGCATGAACTTTGACTGGTAAAAGAAAACATTTTATTAAATCAAAATTTCCAATATGGAGTATGGATCCTATGGTCCATGCTAATTAATAATATACACTCTCGACACGGTATATTTGGGAATATCAGTGGACATTTTAAAGAAAGTCAAATAAAATCCAAAGAAAAACAGAAGATTTTGCCAATATGGCATTTTTGTGGACTTTCAATGATACATACATACATACCAAAATCGCATCGCTGTCGTCTCTTCGAATTCGAAATTATGTAAGTATCACAAATCACAAGAATGTTTTTTGACCCAAAATCATTTGAGAAATTCAAGAAGAAAATTACTGAAGACGAAAAGCGAATTACAAAGCATCGACAACGAAACACCGGAAAGTGTTGTGGAATTCGGTAGTTCGTGAGCCCGCTGTTCTGTAGTAACGCGTTAGAGACGCATAATACTCGTTTTCTCTGCGCTTTTTTTGCACTGTCTTATTAGAACTTTGGATTTTCCCCACTATAGGGTCGATCGGTCACCCCAGTAGTAGTTGATGATGATGACAATGATAAGAATCAATAATTTGTAGTCGTTTTTTAAATCATTTCTTTTTTAATAAAGGAGAAATTTTTCGTTTCTGCCATTATAACTTTTAAATTTGGCATTGAAGCGAATGTTTAGAAGATAACTCAAAGATCATGTATTACTGGGGTGACCGATCGACCCTATAGTGGGGAAAATCCAAAGTTCTAATAAGACAGTGCAAAAAAGCGCAGAGAAAACGAGTATTATGCGTCTCTGACGCGTTACTTTAGAACAGCGGGCTCAAGAAAGACCGAATTCCGCACTTTCCGGTGTTTCGTCGCTGGTGTTTTGTATTTTGAAAAAAAATTTTGGTTTCAATATTTTTCACCTTGAATTTTTTTAACTGACTTTTGGGTCGTTTATTCACCCCAGAGTACAATTATGAATGATGCAGGGAAAGAGAGAGGCTTCCTTTTCCAGAGGAAAGGTAGTGATCTAATTTTTTTGGACCAATAGTTGGCGGACGTGCTACAGTACCAAAGAGCGCTCATTTTCTTTTTCATGAGCCTTCTTTTGTTTCATCGAACTCTTTTGTTCGCTTCAGAGGCTTTTCATTTTTGCCATTAAAAAATTTGAACAGTAAGGAACTCCCAGCAGGAAAATCAAATGCTGTTTTACGCTGAATTCTTTTCTCTTTCTGTGTCTCATGAAAGCAGAAAAAAGGGGGTCAGGTCCCAAGATCCCAGGACCGAAGATCCCAAAAACTTCCCTTCATTCAAAAGCCAAAACTATAAAAAGCAGAAAGGTGTAGAATTTTAGGGCCCCACTGTTGGCCTTTTTGGTTTTTCGAATTTCCCTGAAAAATTTTGAATTTTTGAAATTTTCGAAAAATGCAAAAAATCGATATTTTTTAAAATTTCAAAAATTTCCAAGGAAATTCGGGGAAATTCGAAAAACTAAAAAGGCCAAAGGTGGGGTCTTAAAATTCTACACCTTTCTGCTTTTTATAGTTTTGGCCTAGCAATGTTTAAAAAAAAGTTTTTGAATGAAGGGAAGTTTTGGAATCTTCGGTCTTGGGATCTTGGGACCTGTAGCCGAGAAAAAAAGGAAATATTTCATTGAACTTATTAGTTTTTAAAGCAATCGTTGCGATACCAAATTGAAATGTTTCACGCTAAAAGGGCGAGCTGATGTTTCGTCCAACTGACGTTTCGTCCAGTAAGCCAAAATCTTACGTTTCGTCCAATCAGCCAAAAAACAAATCATCATATACATAGCCGGAATGCCGCATGTAGAACCTGCAATGAATATGTACACAGCCGGGATGCCGCAAAAGTTCTTAAAAATATTTAAGCAACTCATAAAATGATATTTAATTTGGTTTGGACGAAACGTAGGATTTTAGCTGGCTGGACGAAACGTCAGTTGGACGAAGTTAGTTGGACGAAACGTAGGGCAGCGCGCTAAAAACGAAAAATTGCTCCTTTGGTTCATCTTCAGAGTTTTACATAAAATTCGATTCTTTTCTGGAAAAGTTGCTAAAATGTGCCATCACGATTCTCCTTTGCTCCGCTTCCGGGGTCAGCTCAATAGAACCCAGCTCACTAGAACCCAGAAACTTCCCTTCATTCAAAAACTTTTTTTAGACATTGCTAGGCCAACACTATAAAAAGCAAAAAGGTGTAGAATTTTAAGACCCCACCTTTGGCTATTTTGGATTTTCGAATTTCCCTGAAAAATCTTGAAATTTCCAAAAATTATCGATTTTTTGCATTTTTTTCGAAATTTTCCAAAATTTCAAGATTTTTCAGGAAAATTCGAAAAACCAAAATAGCCAAAGGTGGGGTCTTAAAATTCTACACCTTTTTGCTTTTTATAGTGTCGGCCTAGCAATGTCTAAAAAAAGTTTTTGAATGAAGGGAAGTTTCTGGGTTCTAGCGAGCTGGGTTCTGGCGCTCCTACAGAACATCCCCACATAAAACATCCCCACATAAAACATCCCCCCACAAAACATCCCCAACTACAAAAACGAAATATCCCCAAGGACAAAACACCTCCAAATATATAAATTCTTGAAAATTTCTGAAATATACCAAGGATTCTGAATTTTTTTTTGAAAAAACCAAGGCAGATGAAAATTTTTGGAAATCCGAGGCCTATGAAGTTTTTGAAATCTGAGGCTTGTGAAATTTTTTTGAAAAACTGTAAGCTATAAAATTTTTTGAAAAACCGGAGCCTATGAAATTTTTTTTGGAAATCCGAGGCTTACGAAGTTTTTTGGAAATCCGAGGCCTATGAATTTTTGAAAATCTCACACCTGTGGAAATTTTTCAAGGCTTGTAAATAAAGATTTTTGAGTCCGAAATTCTTTCGGAGGTGTTTTGTCCTTGGGGATATTTCGCCTTTATAGTTGGGGATGTTTTGTGGGGGGATGTTTTATGTGGGGATGTTTTGTATGGGGATGTTTTATGTGGGGATGTTCTATCGGGACCCCTGGGTGTTCTATTGAATTGTAGCCCTGCTTCCTTCTCACTCACAATTTCGTGTCGACAATCAAATTGCCATTACATTCATTTTACCCCTCCACCATTATTCTTTGACCATGGCTCGTTAACATAACACTTTGTTGGATTTGGATGAATGCATAATCCCCTGTGACCCCACACCCCCACGATTACAAACGTTTTTTTTCATTCACCGGTGATCGGTAATTCCAATCCTCATTCTCAATTGACTCTTCTCATTCCGGTGGGGGTCGATTGAGTCTCCACGACTGAGTCTCCACGATTGAGTCTCCGTTGTTGTTTTGTCGTTGAGTTGTTTTCCAAAAAAAGTTTTTACAAAAAATTTCTAGGTCTTTGGTTTTCAAAATTTTCATAGGCCTCGTTTTTTTCAAAAAATTTCTAGGTCTTTGGTTTTCAAAATTTTCATAGGCCTCGTTTTTTCAAAAAATTTCACAGATCAAGGATTTTCGAAAAATTTCAGACTTCGGATTTTTCGAAAAATTTTAGAACCCTCAGGTCTACAAAAATCTAACGACCGAAAAAAACGGAGACTCAATCGTGGAGACTCAGTCGTGGAGACTCAATCGACCGAGTCACAGTCGTTCAATCTGTGCAAAAAAGTGACTTTTGGGTTCAAATGTCTTTGGCGTTCAAATTCATTCGGCGGATTTGGCGATGTATTTTTTACAAATATTTTCCAATCGGCCAAACAAAACCTTTTACGAAACTGGCCAGTCTGGCCTAAAACTTTTTTGTTAGACCAGTTAGACCAAAAGTATAAAAAGCAAAGTTATGCAGAATTTTATGCTGATTCGAATGGTATATTTTATTTTTCGAAATTAGAATAAAAAGTTCGAAATTTTCCCGAAATATAAAAAAACTGGGTATTTCACGAATATTTCGAACTTTTTGTTCGAATTTCGAAAAACCAAATATATCAGAAGACAGAGCATAAAATTCTGCACAACTTTGCTTTGTATACTTTTGGTCTAAATGGTCTAACAAAAAAGTTTTAGGCCAGAAATTTTCGGATTTCATTGTTAAAATTTGGGAAAATCATTGCCATTTCGTGTTTATTTTTAAAAAATTTAATAAAATTCTCCGGAATTGTAGATAAGGATGTGCTTAATCATTTAAACAAAAGAAACTCGTTTTTATTGTTTTTTAGTAAAAATAAACAAAATGTAATGAAAAAAGTTCAATTGGAAGTTTGGGCGTGTAGTTGTTCCGTAGTAACTCATAGAAGACAGAGATAAGAAAAAAGAAAGAGTGTGCAAAACAAGGGAGAGGGAAAAGACCGCGACGAGAGAGTGTATGGCAGACAGTCAGACGGACAGTCAGACGCTCAAAAGTCACTTTTTTTTGCACAGATTTGAACGGCTGTGCCGAGTCCGTTCTCATTAGAGACCGGACCGAGACGAGATTTTTCGAGATTTTCCGAGATTCTCGGTTCGAGATTTTTCGAGATTCTCGATCGAAATCTCGATCGAACCTTTTTGAAAGTTTTCGAGATTTTTCGAGAAACGAGATTTTTCGAGAATCTCGATCGGAATCTCGATCGAAAGTTTTTGAATCTCGAACATCTCGATCGTTCCTATTAATCCAAATATTGAACCTCTCGGTCGTTCTATTTTCGTTCTTTTTTATTAATTTTTGCCCAAAAAATGTTGTGATAGGCTGGAT
The DNA here is from genome assembly GCA_001026735.1 of Rotylenchulus reniformis. Taxonomy (NCBI): domain Eukaryota; kingdom Metazoa; phylum Nematoda; class Chromadorea; order Rhabditida; family Hoplolaimidae; genus Rotylenchulus; species Rotylenchulus reniformis. Next base: position 25,006 of record LDKF01000968.1, read on the forward strand.
TCGGAATATTTTCTTAAATCTACTATTAAATCTCGCTATTATATCTCATTATTCCACTATTAAATCTCATTTTTAAATTAAATCTCACTAAATTTTTTTCTAATTTTTTCCTATGCCCATATCGATTTGCCTTATCCCGCACTTTAAAATAACTTTTATAATTTTTTTAAAACTTTTTCATACATCGAGTCAATCTCTTATAGGCCACATTTTTCAACACGAAATTCTGAAGGTAAAAATTTAAAAATTTTCAATATCTTAGAGACTTCAAGCTTTCATTTAGCACCAAATTTTTAATGGTATGAGAAAATAAAAAATGGTATATTTAAAAAATTTCCAAAAATGGCACGAACTTTCGGGACAGCCAGATGAATCTCATTTTTATATAAACTTTTTATATATTTATATAAATTTTTTATATAACTTTAATCTCTTAATGAAAATTTTCATAAATTATAAAATCTCGAAAAATCTCGGTCATATTTTACGAGATTTTACGAGAAACGAGATTTTTCGAGATTCTCGATCGAAATCTCGATCGAACCTTTTTGAAGTTTTTCGAGATTTTCCGAGAAACGAGATTTTTCGAGAATCTCGATCGAAATCTCGATCGAACCCAAAGTCCGGTCTCTAGTTCTCATTCATGTTTTTTTTTGTATACACCCAACTTCCAACCTATGGTTGCCCTTACAGCAAAAATCACCAAATTTGATGAAATATTTTTAAATTTTATACATTTTTTCCATTTTCCTTTTATTTGTGGCCCAAAGCACCCTAATGTCCAATCCAAGTAATTGGAAATTATGATGTTTCACATTTTTCGGAGATTATGAGTTTTAATTTTTAACACAAAAGTTGACGGTCCATGCTACTTGCTAATTCTATCCGCATAACTTAAGATTTCAAAGAATTTTTCAGAAATAAAAAATCCCCAATTGATGTATCAAACTTTATAATTTAATTTAAACAATTTAGGATTACCATGCCACAGATCAAAAATCCGTTTTATTAGCACCTGCTCTAATCAGCTATTTATTTATGGAGAGAATCGATTATTTAAAAAATTACTCTTTAATTGGACGCTTTCCTACATAGTGTAACTGGTTTTGAGGCCATAAAATGCAAAAAATGGGTAATAAGAGGGGGTTATGTATCATTGATTTGTTCGAGAAAGTTGTGGAGCATCCTCCGATTTGGTCCTTTTTCTGGGGCATTAATAATGTCAAAATTTTATTTTTTATATGCTTTTATTTTTTTACAGCGATTAATCCCCAATTTTGTCTTTCACAATGGATTGGCAACGCTTTTTCCTTCTGTTGCGCATTTACATCCACGATATTGTGGGTGGCCTGATCACCGCAATGTTCATCTCCAGCACCGTTTTCATGATTGATTATTTGTTTCTTGGCGGAAACATCGATCAATTCGTAAGAAAATAAATTTGGAAATCGGAAAATACTAAAAATTCGAAAATTAATAGGAATATTAATTAATGAAAATTCAAAAAGGAAAATGATCGGAACCTAATTGGAATACATTTACAAATTTTTTGAAATTCTTACTAAAAAACAATTTTTGAATTATAGGTACCAAACAAATCGAAACGAAATTTCACAATTTTTTGAATTTAATCCATAAACCTAAAATTTTACAGATTATTGGTAACTGAAAAAACTTAAACTTTCTTCCGTCCTTTCAGAGGGATTACCTGGTCACAAAATATCCAAATCTGATCGACGGCGTAGAACTTCCTGGTCTTGTTCGTCCCCATTTGCCCGCAAAATGTGTGATCACCGATCCGGCGGCCAAATCGATGCTGGACCGCATGGAAACCATGGAATGCCGAAAAAGGGCCATGGACTTTGTGTGCTCGCGGGACCGACACCAGGAACCGGTCGTGCAGAACACGTGCACGGCATTTTTCAGTAAATTTTTTAAATAACTCCATTGAAGATAAAGGGCATTATTTTATGGATTTTAGGCAGGAAATGGTTGACTATCAGGGCTGTGCCGAAATTCCGTTTTCGTATTCCGATTTCGAAAATTTCGAGGTTTTTTTTTGATTTCGGTTTCGATTTCGAAAAATGAAAAAGGGCTCGGAATTTCGACTTTCGAGTTTCGACTTTTTTGGCTCGGCGGCCCTGATAAGGGCCGCCGGAGAAAATTTAGAAAAATTTTGACGATTTTCAAGGGAAATCGGCCACTTATTATTCAAATTTTTCAAAAAATTTCCCAAAAAATTTAACGGGGGAACCCTCTTCTCTTTTTTTTTGGTCTTGGCTAGAGGTGGGGGGGGAGGCATATGCCCCGGATGCCCCCTGGATAAGGGCCTGTCTCCAAAGATTCGTGTTTTCGAAAACTAAATCGGAGATAAGCAAGCCATTAGAGGGTATATACTTAATTACTCCATAAATGCATTGGAATTTTTACTTGATTACTCCATTAATGCCGTTAAAATTTTCAAAAAATCTTAGGCAATTACAAAATTTCTCCGGCGGCCCCTATCCGGGATCACCGTCATCCAAAAATTAATAGAAATATCTTTGAAAATTTTACTCAATTTCCCCTATTATGCATTTTTTTAAAAAAAATTTCACTTTTAAAATTTTTGTTGCCATTTTAAAAACTTTCGAATTACTTCCGATTTCGTATTCCGATTTCGAAAATTTCGAGGTTTTTTTTTCGATTTCGATTTCGAAAAATTTTTTCTTTCGGCGCAGCCCTGTTGATTATTCTAGGTTCTGGCTAAGAAAAAAAATTCAAAAAGCAGGAAAAATCCCCGTTTTCTCCTTCAGATGCGTCCAATCAGTATGTGCCGACGGGCTGCTACCGGGATAACGGCGCGGATCGAATCCTGAACGGTCGTTTCTACAGCATGCCGTTCACCAACAGCATTGAGCACTGCGTGCAAACTTGCCTGCACACCGGATTCACGCACGCAGGTCAGCAGGAGCCGAAACATGGGTAGAATCTAGAATACCAATGACGCGATAGATATTTTGGTCAGACACTAACTTATCAATTTCTGAAAAATGGACCAATTAAGGTTTAATTCTGTGAAATAAAATATTAATTTTTAGGAGTGGAATTTCGGATCGAATGCCATTGCGGGTATCTGAAGGAGTTGGAGACTGAGCATCGGAAACTCCGCGTCGAGCAGTGCCAACAAATGCGTTGTCCAGCAGATCCGGAACAGTTCTGCGGCGGTTTTGCTACAGTTTTTGTGTACAAAACCGGCATCAATGGAGGTAAATCACTTATATATTATTGACGATTTTTTTTTAATATATGGCAAGGAACTTAGAATCCCGGAACCGGAATACTCTGCTGAGTCTTGGTATAAAAAGTTAGAATAATAATTTAGCTATTAATTTGAATGGATGCTGCAAAAGACTATTGCCAATTTAACCGCTCGTATTGACCAAATTTCAGTAGCTGGCATTTTGCCATTTGCCCATAATTTCTTTTTATTAGGACAAGGGATATATTCATGGCCAATTTCGAAATAAAACAGTACAAGGACCTTAAGCTCATTTTGCAGCGATACCAATTTTTAATTATTTTTTTTGCTGTAATCCCACAATTCAGGCGATCACTCTGCGCGTTGGCCCATCTTCACTCCTCTGCCCCCTGATCATGATCCGGGCTACCAATCACTCAGGAAGCCACCGATCAGGATTCTGTTCCTTCTACAACTAAATGGGAGAAATGTGCGGCAAGTGAAAAGGATGCTGAAGATGATTTACAGCCCGGAACACCGTTACTTTGTCAACGTGGATCCCACTCAACATTACATGTTCAGAAGTAACGGAGGAGATATTTTCAATTATTTTTTTCATAAATTTTCCCAAGAAATGCGCAAAATACAAGCGAAAATTATGGGCGAAGGACGAATGAACTTCGAGGTTGCCAAACGAGCGGACAGTCAAATGATTTGGGGTGGGTATTTAATAAATTTATATAAATTGGGTAAATAAAAATTAATTATTTTTCAGGAGGTTCTAGCTACTTGGACATGTTTCTGGATTCAATAAACCAGACAATTTCCTCGTCTTTCCTCTCCGACTGGGACTACCTGATCAACCTCAGCGAAACGGACATGCCCTTACTGCCGCTGGCCGAGCTGGAGTACAACCTATACCTGTATGAATTTTAAAGAACGGGAAATCTTGGTAAAATCAAAAATTTTACAGCAAAAAGGGAATGAGTTTCATGTCAAGCACGGGGCCCAGATCAGATGGGTTCATTGATCGCCAGGGACTGCGGCACTTTTTCATGGAATGCGAGGGCCGAATGTGGAAAGTGATGCAAAGGTGGGGAGATCCGAAAATTTAAAAACATACAAAATAAAATTTATTTCTTATTAAATTTAAATTCATGAACTTTTTAATGGGAATTAATTTTTTAAATAATTTTTTATTGATCCAAAAATAGATATAGTATATATCCTGAATATCCTGAAGTAGAATTTTTAGAGAAAATTTCCCTGAAAATTTGCGCATCGACGGTGGCCTCGATTGGCTTGTCTTGCACCGGGACTTCGCCGAATTTGCTCTTCTACCAGATCCCGACAAGCTTCCGGCCCAATTGCGCACCTTCTTCTCCTCAGCTCTTTTGCCAATGGAGGGATTTTGGCAAAGCGTAAAGCGCCAAATTTGAATTTCAAATTATTTATTTTGTAATTTCAGCTCGCCCTAAATAGTCATTTTTGCGAGAGAACCCTTTACAAGAACTTGCGATCCGTCAATTGGCCAAACAAACAGCAGCGGACCAGCAATTGCCGATGCAATGTAAAAATGTTCAAAAAACAATATTTTCTTAATTTTTTAATGGTATCACTTTTTAATTTTTCCTCTATTACCTGTAGGTTTGGCACAAATTTGTCGATTGGTGCGGTTGTTGGCCGTTGATCTTCCGCGCAGATGAACCGCGATTGGAGGGCACGCGATTGCGCAAGGAATTCGCCTTTTTTGGCCGCAAATTTGACGCATTGGTTGACGCGGACGCAATCACCAGAATCGAACGGATCGTCAGCCCAGAGTGAGAATTTATTAAGGCGAATTAACTGATGGGTATTGTTGAATCAGGGTGGTGGAGTAGGAAGAAAGAAATGTTTCAATATATCGGTTGGGATTGGGAATTTGTCCATGGCATGAGATGAATGTACTAAAGATTCACCAAATGATCAGCATATCGAATGTTTTTTTTGTAGGAAATCAGAGCTCGCTTCCTCTTCGCCCGCGTTCAATGCCACTTGGATCAATCTGTACGACTATGCATCTGAGAAGAACAGAACAGGTTACCAATCGCGTAAACTTTTTATAGAATGATTCCGAAACACTTTAGNAACTGATGGGTATTGTTGAATCAGGGTGGTGGAGTAGGAAGAAAGAAATGTTTCAATATATCGGTTGGGATTGGGAATTTGTCCATGGCATGAGATGAATGTACTAAAGATTCACCAAATGATCAGCATATCGAATGTTTTTTTTGTAGGAAATCAGAGCTCGCTTCCTCTTCGCCCGCGTTCAATGCCACTTGGATCAATCTGTACGACTATGCATCTGAGAAGAACAGAACAGGTTACCAATCGCGTAAACTTTTTATAGAATGATTCCGAAACACTTTAGCCCAACACAAAGTCACTTTGCTCAACCGATTTGCTCGGACTTTGATTGGACCGTATCTGTTGCCAAGAAAGCAAAACTGCACCTTTGGACCATTGTTGGAGAATGTGCTATACAAGGCGAATTCCGCGGCAGAACCAAATGGCATTTTTGCGATTCAAATGAATTGTCCGGGGGATAAATTGGCACGAGTATACGAGGTACAGTACAAAATTTAAAAATTGAATACGTTTCCGATTTAGGCATTGATCACTCCGGTGGATTCCCTTGACCATCCCTCGAATTTCGACCAACCCCCTCGCGTACAATACCGTGGCCATCACTTTGAATTGGTTGCCGGCCCCGAGTTCGGTTTGAACCTGGATCACAAATATGAATTGTTTCGCAGTTTTCCTCCATTAATCGACCTGGTAATTTTTCTCTACTAAATTAGATTAAATTTTACAAGTTAGCTTCTTATATTAATTATAAAAATTTTATTTTTTCATAGGTCTAGGGCAGAAGACCGGGTTCTTGTCGATCAAAAAATCAGAATTTTCTAAATTATCCACTAGTCAAGAATCAGAGCAGATAGAAACCCGATTTTCGGAATTTATAAATGGAAATTCCATATAAGTGCTTCCTTTTTGGTCTTATCCTTATTTGATTTTCTAAGGATTACCTGTCTGATAACAAAACAGTGCCGACCATTTTGTGGCGTTGGCGCAAACAGCAAATTGAAACATCGGCGGAAGAAACTAATCCAAAGGATCTAAATGCAAACTCCCCCGTGACAAGTCCTCCCCTGGAAGTCCGTTTCTACGACGAAAATGACCATTTGGTGCATCGACAAACTGTGCCGGCCTTTGATTCCGTGGAGGGCAACCAGTACTTCGAGTTTGGCATGAACATTCTGACAAAGCAAGTGACACCGAGAAGTATCTGGTGGGAGTCGGAGGAGGCAGTGGATGGTGAGGGATTTTTACAAAAAATAATAGAACTTATTAGTTTGATTGATAAAAATCGAAATTTTTAAATTTCAGCCGGCCCCTACACCGTCCAATTCTTCAGTCTTGCCGATCCCCAATCTTCGCCCCATCCTCCTCGGCCCCTGTTCTCCCTCCAGTTCCCGGTGTTCCCCCTGCCTAAACTTGACAATCCCGACAACAACAAATTGTTCGCCGAATTGGCCCATCGATTCTTTGAGCTGAAGGGCATTTGCCTCAGGGACGGGTACGGGGACCGATGGCCTCTGTGTGCGGAAACAGAATGGAGCAGCAGCTACCCGGACCCGAAGGCAAAATTCTAAACGAATTTACGGATTTTGACAAATTTTACAATTTTATTTTCTTAAGAAAGACTAGTTTATAGTAATTTATTGTTTGTAATTTTGTAACGGATGAGTTATTTGTATAATTTTTTGATTCTCATAGCAAAAATAAATATGTTTTTATTTGTTCAATGCATAAAATTTTCATGTATTCTGCGTTCTTCTAGCGAACAGTTCCATTCTATCAGATTCAATAATTTAAAACTAGTTAGTAGATGGATAAAAAAGACTAGTTTTAAATTAATTTTTTTTTAATTCTGCAATTTATTTGCCTTTAGGATGGCCTTATCTCCATGGCCCCCTATTATACACCGAATATATTAATATAATTGCAGTGTATTAATATAATTGCAGGCCAATGGAAATCGTGTCTTTTAGGATTTATTATTATTCTGCAATTTATTTGCCTTTAGGATGGCCTTATCCTTACGGCCTCCTATTATACACCGAATATTAATATGTATAATTGCTAAAATATATGTATAATTGCTATATATGTATAATTGCTAAATTCCCTAATACTATGAGAGGGATCTTACCACCTTCCGATCTTAATGTTCCTTTTGCACCAACAAAAGGTCGTTCCCCCTTCCATGTTCTTTTCCTTCATTTTTCATTGGCGAATGGTGAACCAACCTAAAGTACGAGTTTGTCGGCTTAACGACCTTGGCAGGACTATGAGGAGAAAAAAATGGGGAGGGGAAGATAGATGAGAAGAGGAATAAAAGGGCAAAATTGGAGGAAGAGAAGAGGGGGAGAAAGAAGAGCTGGAACACAGAAGTTTAGGAGCGTTGCGACTTGCGAGACTTTTGCGGACCACGTTATAACTCGGCACTAACCTAACCTAGAGAAACAAATCTGATGTCAAAAAATAGAAAAAAAAATTAGCTATAAGATAAGTCTAGACCCGTTAAAATCGGCCCATTATAAAAAAAGTTATGGCCAAATGCAGAGTATTTTGGCTAAAACTTTTTCCACAAACATCAAATTCGATCAGACTTAAGCTTATACTTATTTCAATTTTTTTACTCTATTTTTTTGACATCAAAAGATTTTATAAGATTGCGTTTGAACATAGCTAAAATCAATTTATTACGGGTAGACCGCAAAAGTCGGATAACCGTTTGGTTCATGAGGGGCGGAATGCCACTCTAACGTCAAGTATGGTCCCGTCACCCAGAAGCATAGTTTGGATTTTGGCTGTAGGCAAACCTTGTATTGAAATCATCTAATTTATTTACAGTAATAAGAATTTAAAAATTTAAAAATGAAGATTAAAATTAACGAAAAAGCATCAAAAAAGCCAAAAAAATCGATGGAATGCAAAAAAATTAGGGAGAGAGAGAGAGAGACCGTGCTGAGTCGTTTCAGTCAAAAGTGCCAAAATGGAATAGTAGTCCCTAAAAACTTTTTTGTTACAGAAAAACAAAAAGTATAAATAGCAAAATTGTTCAGAATTTTGTGCTGATTCTGTTGGTATAAAAATTATTTTGAATTTTCGGTCAAAATGTCGAAATCTTTCAGTTTTATTGAAAATTAAGGTTTTTCCTAAAAATTTCGACATTTTGACCGAAATTCAAAATAATTTTTATACCATTAGAATCAGCATAAAATTCTGAACAATTTTGCTATTTATACTATTTGCCTAACTTCTCTAAGAAAAAAAGTTTGTAGGGAGTTCTTTTCCATTTTGGCACTTTTGGCCGAAACGACATAGCACCGAGGGAGACTAACAGGACTAACGGGGGAGGGAAGAGGATGATATACCAAAGGGGAGATATGGTATTGCAGAGAGGAACAATCCAACACATCTTCGATAACACTATTCGTCGGCAAAGTGAGAACAATTTGCAAACTTTTTGTGGTCGACCAAAACTTTGAAACGAAAAGCATTGGTTGTTTGAGTTAAACTCATTGTCAGTCAAATGAAACCTAGAGAAATAAGCTTGATGTGAAAGATCGCAGTATAAATTAGCTAAATTGAGCCTAAGTTCATCCGAATTGGCCAGTCTAAAAAAAGTTATGACCAAAATAATCGTTCGTGCCGGCATTTTTTAGAAATAACTTTTTTTAGACTTAGGCCAATTCGAATGAATTTAGGTGCTATCTCTTCTAACAATAAACCAATTTCTCTAGGTTTCGTTTGAACTGACAAGTGAGTTATAATTCAAACAATGCTTTTCATTTCAAAGTTCTCACTCGACCGCAAAAAAAGTTTGCAAATAGTTCTCATTCTGGCTACGAAGTACGAAGCAATAATTACTTTGTCGGGAAGGACATCCACAAAGGGGTTCAATTTCCCAAAAAGATTGTCATCAACTGTCCGAAGAACTCGGAGTCGAACTTGGGGCGCTTTCTTTGGTTCAGCGCCTGCTCCAACGCATCAAAGTTCCCTTCTGGCTGGAAATAACTGTGCACACCGTGAAGGCGGATCACCTCGTGCAATTTGGAGGTGCCCCGGAGGTTGAACTCGAGTCGAAAGGCGTCGAAAAAGTGGCAAACGATTTCAGCTGAAAGGGAAGATATGAGCGAGTAAGTTAAGGAGGGGGGGGGATGAAAGATGGAATCCAAAAAGGGAGGCGAAAGAACCCGGAACATCCCTGGACGAGGACACCTACCGTAATCCCGGGCGAGAGCTCGCGGAAAACTCAGCCGATGCCGCAACAATTTCGCGAGTTGTGATCGTGTACGCCCGCCGGATGTCGCTCCGCAGTCGGGCATGGCCAATCCGCTGAGCCGTTGCTTGAGGTCGGCCATGTCTGCCCAAGAGGCACTCCCGTCATCCGCCAACACTGCAAAAATGCAAAAACATGCCCGATAATCGGCAGAGATTCGCTTTTTATATTTGTATATATTATTAATAATATGGGTGGAAATTCGAGGTAAATTTGATAGTTCATCTGCCATCGATCTGATCAAGAAAATAATTTTTCAATGGTGCACTAAAAGGGACCGACCAGTTATACGACATTTGAGGCCCCGACATTTGCAGCTATCGCTATAATTCAGTTCAAACCAAAAGTAGAGAACAAAAAAACCCAAGTCCGCTCTAATACGACCACTATGAAAAAAGTTATGGCAAATTCACAGTATTCTGGTCATAGATTTTTTTCACATTGGAACAATTAGGATGGGATTAGGCTCACTTTATAGCTAATTTTTTTTCTCTATTTTTTGACATCAATTCTTTAGTTTTCAAAGGGCCGAAAGGGCCGCAAATGTCTGCACACCTAAGGGACCTCCCCCNCCCCCCCCCCCCCCCCCCCCTCCCTTCTTCGCTGGCACTCACTGTTGTTGGACACTTCCTTCTCCGGCGCCACCTTCTTCGGCAACACTTCCGACAACAACCAAATGTAAAGGCACAGATCCGTGGCGCCCAAATAGCTCCAGTTGATGGCACACTTGTCGTCCATGTCCAGCTGCATCAGATCCAACTGTTCCTTGCGGTAGATGGGGAACATGATGGCCTGCGGCTTCTTGGAGTGGCCCAGGCCCAGGGTGTGGCCGATCTCGTGAACCTAGAGAAATGGCTGTTCATTACAGGATCATTTTCTCTAATCATATTACAATGAACAAATAATTCCTGTGATTTTAGTCCTTATTTATCTATTTATTCCATTAAGGCCATATTTAATGGCCATATGAAACATTTTTTCTTCTGCACCCGTACCAGCACATGCGGGAAGCTGGCCCCTTCCCTGCTGCCATCCGCGTTCCACTTCTCGTAGTCATCCAAGTGGATGTCCCCGTTGAGGTTGCCCTTGAACTGGTAGTTGGGGTAGAAGGTGTGCGCAAGGATGTTGGATCCGTCTGCGCCGGGTCCGTCAAATTTGTGCGCGTCCCCATGGTCGTCGACAGCCCACAGAATGATGATGTCCGCTTCCTCTTCAGACGGCGCCTCTTCAAAAGCCAGGGACAGGCTCTGTAGAAAGAAGGGGATGAACAATACTAGAGGTAATTAATAAGGTAAAAGAAATCCGAGTGAATGGAACTGTCTGAAGAGTAGAGTAATGTATGTAAAGAGGGAGAGGGATGAATGAAACTGGGCTGAAAAGTACAACAGGGAAGGACACTTTGAGGATATAGAGAAAAAGGAGCAGGAGAATTTGGAATGGTCTGGATGAGAGAGAACATATTCTTATAATGAGAGCCCGGAGGGGTAATGGGGGTATCTACTATATGAGGAGCGCTTGGGTGAGCTAGTTCGTCTGGCTGCTCACCTCCATTCCGTTGATTTTCACTTGGGAAGACCACAGGTTGAAGGCCTTGACCGTGATATTTCTGCAAGGAATGGGATGGATGTTCCCCAAGCTCCCTGCGCATTTGGGTCATTCTCTACCCTGATCCCATACTTCTCCTCCCCTCCTCCCTATTGTTTACTTCTTCCTTTTCTGCTTCCTCCCTGTGATCTGCTGACCTGATCTCTTCCCTGCTCATGTCGGGAGTGTAGTTGTGCAGGTACCACTTCAGACTGAGCTTGTTGTCCCGTACTTTGTCCTCCCATCGCGAAATGTACACTTAAAGGGTGTAAGAGTGGTAATATGTAGTTGATCCTTTCACTTTAAATTCGCCCATTTTGCTCACCGAACCGTCTTCTCCGCTGGCCTCCCCGGGACACATCGTCATTGCCGCACCTGGGCCTGCTCATCTCCGCCAGCGTTCTCTCGTCCAAATCACCATTTTTCGGCAGTCCGGCCATGTCTTGGAAGGTTTGCAGCGCGTCTCGGAACTGTGTCGGAGTTGGGATGGGCGAGGACAAATAGCCGAACTTGTTCAAATAGTTCTGGAAGGAAGTTGGGTCTGAACGGGCCACCACGGGGCCAGACTCTGACCGTCGCTGTGCCGTCGTGCTCTTCGGTCCTCGTCTGTATGTCCTCCTCCTCCAGCGTTCTTCTTCGTCGATGCATTTGAATGGGCGTCGCGCTTATAGTATCGTCCGCAATCCAAATGGCCAAGAATGGCCAAAAAGTGGAGAAAAAAACGATCCAATGCATGGAGCGCGATCAGCTCTGATCTGATGAGAGTGAGAACGGAGGGAAGATTAGATGAAAGAAGGATGAATGAAGGAAGGTGAAGGAAGGAAAATGACAGTGAAAAAATGGAAAAGATAGAGGAGGAATGAAAGTCGGTGGGGTGCACACAGACAACTAACAAGTCGTCGTCCACCGCGCGCTTTCGCACCCCTCGCGGCTCTCCTATCCCAATCAACCCTCCGCCGATACTCCATAAAGGATCGACCTCCACCCCCCCTCACTGCCCCTTCAGATCTGTCGCCGTCCAAAATTGAATTGCGCAATGGAAAATTGCAATTTGAGGGACGGGGAGGGGAGAAAGCTGATGAGATGGGGGGGGGGTGATCTGGCCATGGATCTATGATCTATGGCCATGGTTGCTTTCCTTCCCCGTCGTCTGTTGCTGACCCTTCTCTTCATCTTTCTATTCTCGCTCCATCCTCTAATTCTTTCTTCCGACTTGGTTGTTCACCATCACTCGTCTTGGTGTTCCTCTCCATTCCCTCCTCCTTCACTCGATCATCTTCGTCACATCTCACATCATCATCATCATCACATGTTATAGGACATCTTCAAGGTCATCTTCAACATTTACTTCTGAAACAACAAAATAAAAAAGAAAAGCGATTGGTACTATTAATTCCCAGTTGTCTAACTTTTTTGCGCTAAAATTCAACCAACAATTGGGATGAGCTTATTGACATGCCATAGGAAAGAGGTCAGAGGAATTGGGTTAATTTACGGCATTAATTGACAATCAAATTGAAATTTATCGGAATTTATATTTAACAATATTAAAAATTGGTTCCGAATAATAATTGTCACTCAAAATAACAAAAAAAAAATTCTGGGAAAAGAGCAAAGGTCATAAATGCTGAGTGAAAGCTGCAAAATCACAGAATTGGAAATGATGGATCAGGCAAGGCAAGAATTAACAATCGGGATTGGGTCACAAGTGATTCCAGTGTATATACTACTGTATGTTCGATTCTGATCTTATCAGAATATGATCATCATTGACTGTATCAATCAGGGGCTTATCGTACATATATCGGATCAGATTTGATTACGAATCATCAGTTCTATTCAAATAATTAAATGATCAGATTCTGATCTGACTTGTGAGTTGGATTTAATCAGATTGATCTGATCGATCAGTGTTGTGTTGGATCAGATCAGTGTTGTTTTGGATCAGATCCCTTGATCCCTGTGCTCCTGTGCCAATTCTCCTCTGAAATATTCAATTGTCTTCTTCAGCCCGTCATGCAAACGAACACGAGGTGTCCATCCGAGCAGTTCTGCCGCCCTTCGAATGTCCGGTCTCCGGATTTGAGGATCATCTAATTGTAAGGACCAAATATGTATATGATTTTTGGACTGATTTTTTTATCTTTTAGTAATAATAATCGGAAGATTTGGTGGTTAGATTTAGGGTAGGGCATGGGGGGATTTGACAAAAATCGGGGACGGGGATTTCCGGGGATGGCCCGGTCGGGGACGGGGATGAGACCCAAAAAAGTCGGGGATCCCCCCCCGCGGGGGGATGTCCCCCCCGTGCCCTACCCTAGTTAGATTTAGGTTTCGAATATTGAAAAATCACAGTTCTTTAAATTTTGGGTACAAAAAATCCTCGAATTTCCCTTCTCTAAATTATTCTGTTGAAGTGGTTAAATATTTGTCAAAGTCAATGGACTTAAATTATTAAAATTACGCATCTTCAAGTACCGTAAAACCTGTATTATAATTATAACCCCCGGGGGTTATATTCCCTCCCAGGAGGGGGTCTATTACAGGGAGCTCAATTGCAAGGGGGTTATATATTTCAACCTCAGCGTGGAGAGGGGGTACTATTTTTCGACCCCATTTTTGAATGATCAAGTGTCATTTGGTAGAAAATTGAGCCATTTTTCAAGAAAAAATCTCCAAAATTCTTTAACAATCATCTCATTTTTTAGTATTTTCCCTCATCAGAACTTTAATTAATTAAAAATGAAATCCTGAATCAAAATACACCCATAAAAATGAGGTTCTGAACCACGATACACCCCTAAAAACGGGAGTCTAGAACAAAATACACTCTAAAACGGGATTCTGGATATGAAATTCGGTCAAAAAATTTGTCTCGAATATTTTTTTCTGCCATGGGGCAAAAAATAAAAATAAATAATGATTTCATTGCATTTTGAAAATTTTTTCTTTTCCATATATAAAAATTCAAATTTTTGGCTATAACACCCGGGGGCTCTAATGCAGGGGGTTATATCTTTCAACCACCCTCCAGAGGGGGGTTTCAATCGCAGGGGGGTTACCTATAATACAGGTTTACGGTATGTATTTAAATGTGCTATGAAAATTACCTTCCATTTTTTCACCATTTTCAATTGCACTTGTGCTACCTAAATGGACAATGACCAATTAGTACGACTTCATTTTAGAAATTTACTCGTAAAATTGCGAATCAAATGGGCAAAGTCGGTGATGCTGAACTCCTCCGGGTTGCCGATGTTCACGGGCAATGTGGTGTTGGAGGCCATCAGGGAGACCAGTCCGTCCACAAGGTCCGAGACGTATTGGAAGGACCGGGTCTGGTTGCCATTTCCGTAAACCTGACATGACAGGGACATGTGGTAAGGATAAAATAAAGAAAGTACAATGAGATGGAACTTATAAAAAATGAAACAATTAACTATAGGAAAAATCGGTAGGGGACGTTTGAGCGCGGCCGATTGAGCGCCAGAGCTATAAAAATCATTATAACTCAGCTCAAACGAAATATGGAGAAACGAATTTGGTGTCAATAGATAGGTCTAAATGTCTTCTATAAATTTGCAAAAAGGATCATCTGGATTGGCCAAGTAGAAAAAAAGCTATGGCCAAATTAAGCTCTAAAATCGTGATTTTTGCCAAAGATTTGGCCATAACTTATTTTTCAATTGGCCAATCCGGATGATCTCTTTTGTATTTTTATAGCAGACATTTAGGCCTATCTAATGACACCAAATTCGTTTCTCCATATTTCGTCTGAGCTGAGTTATAACGATTTTTCTAGCTCTGGCGCTCAACCGGCCGCGCTCAAACGTCCCTTTTCGAGGAAAAATCGAGGCAGATCATTTTCCCCCGGTCGTTTCCCTCTCGCGGCGGAAAAATGATAATAACTTTTTTTTTCAGCTAAAACCTAAAGAAGTGAGTTTGGTGTCAAAAGATAGCCCTAAATGTCTACTATAAACTTGCAACTATACGATTTGGCCAAGTATAAAAAACTTATGGCCAAGTTAGACCATAAAATCGGTGTTTTGGCCAAAGATCTGGTCATAACTTATTTTCTACTTGTCCAAAACGGATAGTTGTTCTTGCAGTTTATAGCAGACACTTAGAGCTATTTTTTTGTCATAAAACTGACTTCTTTAGATTTTGCCTGAAAAAAGTTATAATCATTTTTCCGTTGCGGGAGGGGAAACGACCGGCGGGGGGGGGAATGATTGGGGATATCGGGAGGGATAGGAATAAAAGGCACAAATAAAGGAGGTCTGTTTTGCAAATTTACGATAAAATAGTTCGAAATAAAATTTTAAACTCCATGAGATGTCGTGCGCTATATCTACCTTTAAAAAATATTAGAATTGCTATTAAATCTAATTAGAGATTTATTGTCGAAATCTAATCTCTGAATCTATTTATGGGGATGCCCTGAGCTCGAACTGGCCAATTTGGAATAACAATGTAAATGGGTAAATACCATTGCGCTAATAACGAGCCATTACCGTCAAGGGCTCTCCCGTCAGTGCTCGCGTGATGAAATTGCTCACAAGTCAGATCAGAATCTGATCATTTAATTATTTGAATAGAACTGATGATTCGTAATCAAATCTGATCCGATATATGTACGATAAGCCCCTGATTGATACAGTCAATGATGATCATATTCTGATAAGATCAGAATCGAACATACAGTAGTATATACACTGGAATCACTTG
>LDKF01000969.1:0-32220 GCA_001026735.1 Rotylenchulus reniformis
AAGAGGAGAAACGAAGAAGAGATGAGAAAAGGAAATAGAATATAAGAAAAGGATAAAAACGATATGGAAAGGAGAAAGAGAAAGGATGATGAAGGCGATAGGAAGAAAAAAGAAGAGGAGAAGAAAGAAAGGGTAGAGTAACGAGAAAGAAAAG
Source organism: Rotylenchulus reniformis (assembly GCA_001026735.1). Taxonomy (NCBI): domain Eukaryota; kingdom Metazoa; phylum Nematoda; class Chromadorea; order Rhabditida; family Hoplolaimidae; genus Rotylenchulus; species Rotylenchulus reniformis. The sequence continues at coordinate 155 of LDKF01000969.1, forward strand.
GAGCAGAACAAAAGAGGAGAGGAAGGAATGGTAAGAAGGGTAAGAAAGAAAATAAAGGGAGGAGAAAGGAAGGGGTAAGGAAGCAGAGAAGGGGAAAAGGAGTTCAAATGCTAGCCCAGTGTAACAATCGCGAAGGCGATTGCACACCAGGGGGCAAAGCCCCCTGGTTTGATTTTTATGGATTTTTAACCCTCCAAAAAAATCGGAAAAATATGGACCCCCTGAGGGTATGGAAAAATCGGGTTCCTCCCCTCTTCATCCGGATGTAAAGAGGAGGACGACAACAAAACAGCCCCGTCGTCGTCATCATCGTCTTAGTCAGAGATCCTAATAGGGAGGGTCCAGCAGCAGATCTCGGGCAAGATGCTATCACATTTGCTGTAGAGGATGTATTTTTCTATGAATTTTTTTTTTGATTTTTATTTATATTTTTTTATTAGCAAATTTTGTATTTTTGGAGAATTTTTTATAAAGGAAAGTTGATTTGAAAAATAACAAAAATTACAAGAAAAATTGATATCGTAAAATGCATTTAAAAATGTAAATAAAAGGAGGATTATGACAGGATAATAATAATAATAATACCATGGTAAAATGAAAATAAATACAAATTGAGGGGGAAAGGGGGTAAAAAATGCCCAAAAATTAGTGGAAAATATGAAATTTGCGGAAAAAATAATCGCTTCAAAACATAAAGCTGATTTGGTCCAGAAAGTCGTCCAGCTGCTTCAGCGTCTCCACCTCCAGCTCCTTCATGGTCTCCAGCAGGGCCACCTTTAGGCGATCTGAAAAATGGAAAGAAAGAAAGTGTTCGAAAAAAATGAAATTCCTTCATTTTGTTGAATTTTTTTTGAGAAATTTAGTGGAATTTTAATAAAAAGAATGACCCCTTGCTAAAATTTTTTGGGAAATTTTTTTTTGAAAAATTTGAAGAAAAGTAGCCGATTTCCTTTAAAAACCGTCAAAATTTTCCGGAGACCCTCTCGAACCCCTCTCCTCTTGGTGCCCTCCTCCCCGAAAATTTTTCCTGAAATCAGAATGAATTAAATATATTTTTAATTTTTTTTAATTATTTCGTTTTTGAAACTCTACCTTCCAGCGCCCGGTCCTTGGCGATCAGCTTCTTCGCCACCAGCCCATACGTTTCACAGTCATTTCGATAGCTCTGAAAATGGATTTTTTAATTTTTCAAACCTCAAACACATTGTTAGTTAATTTTTAGGTTTTTGAATAAATTCAGCTATTTTCCTAGGGATCAAATTTTTCTAAGACAGAAAAATCGTTTTATTCAAATTATTTTAGTGAATAATAGTTCGATTTTCAAGAGCAAGTTTTAAAAATGTTTTTTAGTAATTTCTGGACCAATTTGAGTCCGATCTGCAAACTTAGGCAACGGTGGTTCTGGCTGAGAAAAATCGATTTTTTTTTGTATTTAATTGTCTAAAAATTGCAATAAATTAATTTCGATTTTTCAAACCTGCAGCATTTGTTCTTAAAATTTGTTTGTTTATTTTAAATTGATTTTAAAGGAAAAAGTGGAAATTTTTAAAGAAATTTTCTGAATTGTCATGCGGAAATTCTGTCATTATTTTCAAATATTTTAAGTTGTCATGCGGAAATTTCCTTATATTTATATCATGCGCATATTTGCCATTATTTTTCTTACTTTAGTTTTTTTGAATTGTATTTTGCCGTTATTTTTTTGGAAAAAATTGCCGTTATTTTTTTATTATTCGAATATTTTTGAATTGTCATGCGGAATTTGTGATTATTTTTTTCAATATTAGGATATTTTTAATTGTCATGCGGATATTTTGCCATTATTTCAGCATCAGGGACTGTGTACAAATTTTTCAAATATACAAATTATTCACTTCATGGGGATGCATTTTTCAATTTTCGCGCTAGTAAATTTTTTATTTTTATAGTGTGGCGGAGAAAATTTTGAAAATTTCCATTAAATCAACAGAGAGGACCCATATGAAAAATTTTTCCGATTTGGCTTTTCAGGTGAGGGGGGGATTTCACGGGTTCAACCGCGAGAACATAGTTTTAAGGAGGGGGCAACCATGATGTACAGTTGACTCCCTAGGGGGGTTGACCCCCCTTGCACCCTATGCCCGATAGCCCCCTCGTTACACCCTTAATTTTACTGACCAGCTCCAACTGCCGCTTCTTCTTGTTCACTCGCTCGCGCAGCTCCGGCGACAACTTGGCCACTCGCTCCTCCCGCTTCGCCTCCGTCCGCGCCTTGCGCGACAACGAACTGAGCCGCAGCGAGCCCATCATCAGTCCGCCTCCGCCGTCCTCGTCGCCGGTGTCCTCCTGCGGCTTCCAGCGCACATCTTGCAGAATTGTGTGCTGAAAATTCGCATTTTACAGAAAAAAANGGGGGGGGGGGATGAACTGCTTTTGATGGAATTTGGAATCGGTAGATGAGCCATATATATATTTCGAATTGTTCTAACTCTCTGATGATGACCTGATTTTCGCAGGGTTTCGTATAAATTTCCGTACTTTTTGAACCCTTCCGACCCGATTTTCGCAGTCTATAACCCTATAGACCTTTGTCAACCCAAATTTTCGTCAGGGGCCTAAACCTGTATTTTTCGAATTTAGGATCTCCAAAAAGTTTTTTTTAGGTTGAACTGCTTGAATTTGATGGAATCGGTAAATGAGCCATATGAAAATTTTTTTAAATAATGAACTGCTCGAATTCGAAATTGTTGGATCATGTGGTTCAGCTATTGAACTGCTTGTATTTGATGGATTTTGTGTCAAAATTTTTTAATAATAATTTTTTATTAATAAATTTCAAAGGTTATGATTCAAAAACGCAAAAAAAATTCTCCAAAATTCTCATTTTCGACCTGAATTTCTTTGAAGTTGTTCAGGGGTATCGGGAGGCTACCACTACCGCCGCTTCCATTGGCCATGACCTTCTGGGTTGCGCTCGGCATGTTGCGGATCGCAGGCGATGGTGGGGACGAAGAACGGTCTGAAAATTGGGAAAAGTAAAATCCAAAATTTTTTTTCGATTATTTCAATTTGAAAAAGATCCAAAAATTTGTTAAATTTGCCGAAAATTTCACCAGTTCCGCCGTTTATCAAGATGTCAATGGACGAACTGTCGTAGATTGGCTGCTTGAACTTGGGCGGAGACGTTTTCTTTGGCTGGAAATGAATTTATGATTGCCGTAAAATATGGCAAAAAATTTCCAAAAAATTTTTAGGAAATCTAATTCTTAGTTTTTTTATTTTGCAAAAATAACAAACTTTATCCATTTTTCGCATAAAATAGATTTGAATAAAAATTTGTTCAGTTTTTTCTCTTATATATGGATGGCCCCAGGATGTACCTAGGACAAATCTTCCGCCGAATTTTTTCCGGAGAAAACTTTTAAAAATATAGGCTTTTTCTTAAGAAATTTGGTCAATTTTTTGCTTAAGGCATGTTTTTTAGTGAAATTTCGCCGCATTTTTGGAGGGGTGAGGGAAAATTTGAGAATCTGGGCGTTACTTAAGAAAATTGGTCAAATTTTTTTTTTGAATTTTTTCTCCCTTTCTTCCCCTACATCCTGATTTTTTTTTTTAAATTTTCACAATGGGGGGCAGTTGCCCTCGATGTTCAACCCCCTAGGTATATCCCTGGATGGCCCTAAAACTCATCGATGATTCAAAAAATATGTTTTCTCAAAATAAATATAAAAAAATTTTTTTTGCTTACCTCCGACATGTCCAAGAAGATGGAATTGTTTTGCTGTTGTTGTTGTTTGGCCATAAACGAGTCTGCCACGGTGCCGACGGCCAAATGGCGTTGGGAAAAGGTGTTTTGTTGTTGATGTTGTTGTTGCGGCGATTGATGTTTGGATCCTCCGTTCAAAACCTGCAAAATTTGTTAATTCAAAATTGGTATATGAAAAAAAAACAATTTTTTTTGGCTTTAAATCAAAAGCATTGAACTAATGTCTAATGCGCAAAAATTAATAAAAATTCGAAAATTGAATACCCTTGCAAATCTGCGAATGTGGCATGACTTATAAATAAGCTCAAATCGAACCTAGAGAAAACCATTCTGATTTCAAAAAATAGAGCAAAAATTTAGCTACAAAATAAGCCTAACCCCATCGAAATTGGCCGACAATTAAAAAAAGTTATGACCTAAATAATTTTTTTGGCCAAGAGCAGATTGTATTTTGGCCATAACTTTTTTCACAGAGGTCTGATTCAAGCAGGCTTATTAGGCTTATTTTGCAGCCAATTTTTTACTCTATTTTTTGTGATATAAAAAACATTTTATTTAGAATGGGTTTGAGCTGAATTAAAACAAAATATCGGATAGCCGTCTACAAAGCCATAAGAATTCGATTATTAATAAATAATAATAATAATAATAAATGGAATAATTATTCTATAAATTTTAACAGAATAGAAAATATTTGTTATTAACAGTAATTTCAACATTTATCTTAGTTTCAAAAATAAGCTCGCAATACAATTTAAATTTAGATGCAAATTTTCGAAAAAATCATAAATAAAATAAAATTTTTCAAATTATTTCGCTAAAATTTCAATAAAAATCTAGTATTTTTGTAGTAAATTTCAAGAGGTCAGCTCGTGTAAAATTTAGAGTTTAAAAAATATCCTATGTAAATTTTCAAAAAATTATTTTTAATCAATTTTCATCAAAAATAATTTGTAAAATAAAAATTCAAAGGTACTTTTTGCGTCTGGGTCAACAATTTACCACCACCCCATAAAAAATTTAAAAAATTTTGCATAAAATACATTTTTTAGTTCCCTGGAGTAATTTTTGACGCTGAATCCGATTCTAACGTCCATTTTGAAGTGATATGTCATCCAATGTCAATTTTTTTTATAATTCAAAGACACAGAAAAATAGATTAGGTATATAAAAAAAGCCGCAACAATTCGCGGTGTCGGGGGATTCGTTGCGAACTTCTACCTACTTTTAGTGTTTTTTTGACGTCAGCGTCAAAAAGTGACGGCAAATGATGGACGTCCGATCGGATTCAGCGTCAAAAATTACCGCGGGAACTCATTTTTCAATTAAAAATGTTTTTTTTGGGAGTACAAATCCAAATGTTTAAAGACCATCCTTTCCCCACCTTTTTGCCGCTGCCATTAGCCGTCACATTCACCGGGATCACCTCGTCGTCGTCGCTCTCCTCCATCTCCGACGATCCGATAACCGGTGATGGCGAGCGGCGCCGCTTCTGTTTGCGCTCGCGCTTCCGCTTCTCGCCGCGCGACTTCTTCTTCGGCGGCGGCGGAGGCGGCGACGGGCTCGGCGTCGGGGGACGCTCTCTTTTCTTAATTTCTTATTTTATTGGCCTAAGGTTATCAAATTTATTTTTCAAATTTTTTTCTATCAAATATATGGGCACACATCATTCCACCCCCTAACTTTTTCCAGATAAAACATAGAGAAGTGAGTTTGGAATAAAAAGATAGCCCTAAATGTCTGCTATAATTTGCGAGAACATTTATACGATTTGGCCAAGTAGAAAAAAAAGTTAGGCCAAGTTAAGCCATAATATCGTGGGTTTGGCCAAAGATCTGGCCATAACTTTTTTTCTCCTTGGACAAATTGGACTTGCAATTTTATAGCAGATTTTGAAAGGTTTTACCTGGAAAAAACTTACAGACATTTTTCTACTGTGGGGGAAATGAACTGGATGGAAATGATCTGCTTTGAAAATATATTGTGCCAAAGGTACAATTTTTGCCAATATCGATTTTTTAAATTTTGGATTTTCAAACGTTGGACATTATTTTTTCTCAAAACAAGAGAGGAGTAATTTTTTTTTAATTTTGCTAAAATAAAAATTTACCATCTTAAAAATTGAAAAATAATATCGTCTTCTTAAAAAAAGAGTGTTTTATATATTAAAAGTTAGATTTTTTACTTAAGCCTCTCCCTTTTGCCCATAGAAAAATTTTAAAAAATTGAAAATTTTACATAAAAATCTCATTTTTTTAATGAAAGGATTAATTTCAGATTTTTCTAAAAAATCCAAAACCCACCACAATGTCGCTGTAGTCCAGCGACTTCTCGCGCTCCGAGCGCGGCGTCGAGTGGGCAGACTTGGAGGAGACGGACTTGCTGCGCGACGGCGACCGTGAGTCCGGCGATCGCGAGCGACTGTAGGAGTCACGCGAACCTTTGGAGGCGGCCGACTGGGAGCGACTGTGGGCCGAGGACCTGTTAAAGAAAATGGGATTTTTCGGGGAATTTCAAGAAAAATTTCAGTGTAATTTTCGTAAATTTTAAAATTTTAGAAAAATTTAAATTAAAAATTCCAATAAAAAACTGAATACAAATATGGAGGGGGGGGATCCAGTCCAGACTGATTCCAAACGTGATAACTCGGCTTATGCGCAACTTCAAAAATGCTCTGTTATCAAAATATAAAGCATGAAATTATCTATAAAATGAGGTTTTTGCCTATCTAAATTGGCCTAATGCAAGAATAGTTATGGCCAAGATAATCATTTGTATGGAAATTTTTTCTGACACAAGTGATTAAATTGGCCATAACTTTTTTTTTGGAATTGGCCAATCCGGATGTAGTTTGACCCATGCACCCATGTCGTATCTAATTTTATGCTCTATCTCTTGACACCAAGAGCATTTTTCCAGATTGCGCTTAAGCCGAGTTATCACACATGTCATGATAGAGAAAATTCAATTATTTTACAAATCCGTTCTTCGCCCAGGGTTTCCGAGGGTGCTGAATCCAAATCTGACATCACAGGATGATCATATGATCCAGTAAAAGCTAAGACTAAGATTTGGCCAAAAATCAAGCATTTGATGAAGGCTGCTTAGATTTCTCTTGGGGATATAATAGATCTGGTGGCAGATTCGGACTCAGCACCCTTGAAACNCCCCCCCCCCCCCCCCCCGTTGAGTGAAATTGCATTTTTGGATTTTCCAAAAATTGTGGACGTAAACTCCACAAGTACGTACCAAAAATATGAATTTCCATAAAAAAATTTTTTTATGAATTTATTATATTGACGAAAAAGAATCGTCTATTTCTAGGTTGCGAAAAAAGATGCAATTTTTTTTTATTAAATTTGCTAATTTCATTGTAATTTTTTTTCTACCTTGAATGGCCTCGATTTCGCGCCGCTCGGTAACTGCCCTCATCACCACCACCACCGCCGTAACCTCCGCTGCGGCCCCCACTGCGGAAGCCGCCACCACCGCGTCCGCCGCGACCACCGAAACGCGCCGGACGGACGCCTTAATAGTGAAAATATTTACCTATTAAAAAAATAAAAAAGAACGTAAATTGAGTTAAAATTCGGGAAAAATTCAATTTATGAACATCACGATTTTTCAAAAAAAAAATTGTAATAAATTAAATAAAGGGGATACACCATCTTGCAAGAACAGATATCCGATTTGGCCAAGTAGAAAAAAGTTATGGCTAATTTGGCCAAAACCATGATTTATGGCTTAACTTGGCCACAAGTTTTTTTCTATTTGGCCAAATCGGATGGTAAATTTTTGCAATTTTGAGCAAACATTCAGGGTTATCATTATCAGTTCATGCCAAGATCTCAAAAAATTCTGCGTTTTCAGAAAAAAGTTATGGCCAGTTTATTATCGCTGGCGCCATACTTTCCCAGTCCGACCCACCCTGTTTTGCGCAATGGGCCAGGTAGCGGCGAATGTCTCGGAACCAGCTCAGCTCCACCTTGTAGCCGAGCAGCTCACCATCAGTTGCATATCTATGGGAAAAATAACCCAGATATTCGGGTCTAAATGGCATCGAATATAAAAATTAGTTGAATTTTTTTATGAAGAATTTAGGTTAAAATTTCGAACAAAGGTAAAAAAGCCGTAAATTCCAATTAAAATTTAATCCATATCAGATCATATTAGAGAACTCTGATTTGAGTACTTTTTAATTTGAAAAGTATACAATTTTGAAATTATAAAATAATTGTGCCAAAAATGCATTAATGAAAATGATCTCACCCGAGGGGATTTGAACCCCTGCTTTAACCCCCTCTCCAAATTATGCCACCGCTCGCTATCCACTTGACCATAGAATCCCTCACTCCAGGAACTCGATTTTCTTCGGATTTTTCATTTTTAAAACTTATATTTTTGAAAAAATATTGGGTTGTAAATCTAGACAGTGCTATTTTTCGAAAAATCATAAATTTTGCAAAATCCAAGATGGCCCACTTTTCCATGACTTCTCGCGCGGATGATTTGCTGTCGAAGCGGATGGCCACATACAGCTTGGACCGGTCCGGGGACATCTTGACAAAGTCGAACGAGCACGAGCCATAGTCCTTCTCGAAAAACTCGCTGAAAATGGGGGAAAATTGTGCTTTAAAATTGGGCCCAAAAATGTAAAAATGAAAAAATAATTGTTGACCATCCATGAATTAGCTATTTCCTTACCAGATTCACCGTTCTTTGATCCAATTTTTTCGGTAAAAATATCAATCCACATATACATACAACAATAACATCCAAATATTCCTCAAAATTCTTCTAATTTTTTTCAATTAACATCAAACCGTTAAGATATATAGAAATTGGTATTTTTGTTTTGCGCAAAAATTGGGTTTTGATCATTTTGTTAACGGTCGATCCGCAGATCAATTTTTCGTACCAAATTTGCATTTTAATTTTATTTTAAATGTTATTTGGTTTTTAAGCGTTAAATCAACATTTGATTTTGTGAAAATTTTTGCATTTTGCTTTTACACATTGTGTAGAAATCGGGATTTTTCAGATTTTACATAACAACATATGTAGATTGGTGTTTTTTTTCAGAATGCTGATAAAACTTTGTGCTAACTCCATTTTGAAACTTGCGTATCAAAAATTTACGCAACAACAATCCCTGCGCAGAAGGTCCCTCACATCTTGGTGCGTCATGACAATAATGAGAGTAAAAAATATGTGCGTAAATGCATAAGGACCCTTCCATAATTGGGCAAAAAGGTATAACAACAATACACGTATAACATATCCTGAATAATCGTATGACATCGAGTTGGATGCTAAAAAATCCAGTTTAAACGTTGAGAGCAAAAGTTCGGAATGATTGAAGCGGAAAGAAATGATTTTAATTGAAATAAATCAACCCAAAAAATCTAATAAAAAAGAATAGGATTGGGTCATCGAATCGCCAAAATTTTATAGAAAGGTTTGCTGAAAACCCAATAAAATTTTATTTCTTTCGCGTCTAATAAATGGAATCTTTGATATATTTTTTAGCAAAAATTGAGTTAGATAAGCAGTGTACATTCATTTTTATGAGAAATTAATTTAAAAACCAGAAATTAGAAGAAAAATTTAAAAATGAGCAAATATGAACAAAGTAATCCATAACTTTTCAAATAATAAAAAATTAGTTATCCTTCCATGAATTATTATTATTACCGGAGCTCGTCGGTGCCCATGTTACCGGGCAGACCTCGAATGAATATGGTATGCTAAACAAACAAAAATGATCAGAAAGTTTAGGTTTTTAGCGATGACAAAAATCCAAACCTGACTTTCCGGCACATCCCGCTCATTGATCCGTTCGTTTCTACGCCACATATCTGAAAAATTTTACGTAGAAGCAAAAGAGGAAAAATGAGGTTGAGGGGTTAAGCCTCGAATTCAGAAAAAATTTAATAAATTTGAAAAATTCAGGAATGGGCTAATAGTTTAAGGAATTTTAGGACTTTAAAATTAAAAAAATTTGATTAATACCCCGAAAAACCTGATTATTTATTCTGACAAGGGAGACCATTCCCTGCTGTCACACGGAATTTTTACATACTTCATTATGACCATTTTATAGAGCATTCAGACAAACCATGAAAATTTAAATAATAAATGCCCTTATGGCCAGGAATAAATGTTATTTAATTTCAAAAATTAAATTTTTGCTAAATTTATGCTTTGTAAAATGGTCGGGGTGAAGTATGCAAATTCCGTGTGACAGCAGGGAATGCTTCCTTGTCCTTGCGAATGTTATATTTTTCCAAAAACCTTAACATTCAAATAAAAATAATAGATGAATTTCACTTTATAATGTATTTTTTCCTGGTTTTTACGATTTAGCAAAACCAAATCCGATTTCCTGGAAATTTAGTTTATTATACATAGTAGGATGAAAAACCTTAATTCTTCCGCAGCAGTAATCTGATTGCTTTCTCCAAATAAAAATGAATGAACAAATATGTAAGAATGTTAATCCAGCGCCAAATCCACCACCAAAAATACGGGAAAAGTTCAGCAATTCAGCAGGTCGTCGACGTGCTCCGAATTGATAAAATCAATTTTTTATAACTGAATAAATGCAAAAATGGAGCGCTAAAAATCCGGAACAAAACATCAACAATAAATGTGTAAAATTTGAGAGATATAGGAAGATGGAAGATAGAGGTGAGTTGACGACGGAGATTTGACATGGAGATAATGAGCAATAGTGAAGTGAGCACTCCATTTCCACAGTTGTCAGGTTTCGATGGGAACGGCAAAAATAAAATGTGTTTGTTGAGTGTTGGCATTGGCATGGCAGGCAATGAATGTAAAAGCAGTAGGTAATTAAGTTTAAGGTCGAAGGCTGGAAAAATGGGGGAAAATCCTTTTTTCCCAAGTACAAATTAGGCCGGTGCGGGTTATTAAATTGCTCTTACAAAAAAATAAACTCTTCAAAAAATAATGTTTTTTGATGGTTCGCATTTTTTAAGACTCTCAAAGCCTCGGCTCTTGAACACCCTGGCAGAGACATAGCTTGGAATAATATAAAATAAAGTAAGTAGAAAAAAAACGAATTTTTGTGGAAAAAATTGTAAAAATTATTTCCAAAGCACTTTTTAACCTGATTCAGATCCGATGGCATTTTATTTAACGAAAATAAAAGGCATTTAGACAAAAATTATTTTTAATTTTCCTTGTAGGCTAGGCTTATGATATTGGTTGGCATGAAAATGAGTGCTAGCTAAATTTTCAAATTGCGCAAAAAATCAACTCTGGCATATTGTTTATAACAATTCAAATTGTCGACTAACTCGATCCAATCGATCGATAATCCAACTTTTCTCAAAAAATAACAATAACAAAATTGACTGACTTTCGTTCTAAAAGTCGTGAAAATTAAAAAAAACGGATTTTGGTCTAAATTTTTTAATAAAAAAATGTTTAAAATTTTACAATGATTTTTTATGAGTTTTTATTTTTATTTTTAAACCCAAACCAAATTTCATTCATTCGATTTCCCTATCAAAAATAGCAAAAATAAAAAAAAATCTTTGTTGAGTCGGGTCTTGAATTTATAAAAAATCTCAAAAATTATATAAACTATAGTGCGGTCGTCGGCGTGTGTCCGGGTTGCACGACTTTCAGAGGTCGGATGTCCACGCCATTGAACTACAGTACAACTATGCTCCACAATGAGCACACGTGTCATCTCTCTTTTTCGCCTCTCTGCTTTTCTTTCACATTTTCTGCTTCTCTGTTCTAAGATCAATTAGGAAAAAAGAGGTCAGACAGTGCTTTTCGTTCCAATGTACACATCCGACCTTCGAAAATCGTGCAACCCGGACACATGATGGCGACCGCAGAATACTTCTCCCGTTGAAAATCGTAATAATGCCCTTGGAAACAGCCGGTCAAAAAGTTTTAAAAAATTTTTCAATAATTTTTTCCCGTCTTTCTTTCTTCCATTTTTTGGTACCAAGTATAATTCGTCCTGGGTCTCTGTGTTCCAAATATTTTAAATTTAAAATTTTGGGATTATTTTTTAGTTTCCCTAAAAATCTAGTGTTCAAAATTGTTAGTTTTTAACTATTTTTTTGGCGATTTTTTAAATTCATTTTTTACTATTTTTGGCTCAAATGCATATATTAATTAATACATATTTTTAAAACTTCATATTTCCCAATTTTTTGTTGCCTTAAAGGCGAATTTTTTTTCTTCTAGGCCAATTTTTTGGTGTTTAATGATCTTGGCCAAAATTTTTTCATTTTTCTCAAAATTTTCCCCATTTTTTGGTCCCTATCCCCTGTAATGTGTCCCTTGGTCCCCCGGGACTACAAATTCTCTATGCTAGGCCCCCCAGGCTATTTTCGTCGTCCTCTTCTCGAGGCCAAAGGCGCTCGCCCTGACATTCATCGGGCCATGAAATGCTCCGGCGATGAGATTGATGGATGGATGGGCCCGGGCATCGCGGGGACGAGGCGGACACGCCAGGGGCCCCAATTTGTGGCGGAGTTTGGCCCAACAAAACAAGAAAATAAATGCTCTTCGGAAGCCCAAAAAACCAAAAATTTGGGCCACCCCAAAATTGGCCGGAACAGGGCATGAAAACCCCAAAATTTCGGGCAAAAGTTGGTAAATATGGCCAGAAACGATAAATTTTTGTCTAAAATCAACCGTAAAACTCAATAATTTTCAGCAAAATTGAACCCATTTTGGGTAGAAACCCTAAGTTTCGGTTAAAAAATTGACCAAGAAACTGCAAAAAGTTCAGCAAATTTTGGTAGATTTGGCCGGAATGTCATAAATTTTGGGCCAAATCAAGAGATGTAAAGCTCAAAATTCGATTTTTGGCCAAAAAAATTGAAGAATTTGACCAGAAACCCCCCGCTTCATAAATTTGATGGAAAATCCATAGACCATACCCCTGTGGCCGGTGCTATGTCGTTACAAAAAAAATGCCAAAACTCAATACCTTCCCTAAAAACTTTTTTGTTAGACCAGTTAGACCAAAAGTATAAAAAGCGAAATTGTGCAGAATTTTATGCTCTATCTTCTGGTATTTTTAGTTTTTCGAAATTCCAACCAAAAGTTCGAAATATCCCCTTAAAACCCATTTTTTCGATATTTCGGCAAAATTTCGAATTTTTTGGCCGAATTTCGAAAAAATAAAAATACCAGCAGATAGAGAATAAAATTCTGCACATATTTGCTTTTTATATTTTTGGTCTAACTGGTCTAACAAAAAAGTTTTTAAGGAAGGTATTGGGTTTTGGCACTTTTTTTTGTAACGCCCATTTTGGCACTTTTTTTGTAACGACCCAGCACCCTGTGGCCACGAAAAATTCTGAATAGCCAAGTTAACCAAAAAACAATTGATCCAAAAACTTAAAAAACCGATTGACCCCAAAATTTGGACATTGATCATCAAATTATTTTCCAAATTTGGCCAATAAAAGTTTTCTGTCCCTGAAAAGTTGAAATAATAGCCAAAATTTGCCATTTTGGACCAAACATTTATTAGCTTATTAACCCTAAAGTTTGGCCAAACTTGGCCGGAAAATTCGATTGCAATTTCCCAATTTTTGAAAACTCCGAAGCTAGCCCCCTCAAAAATTTTCGCAAAAATTCCAATCCATTTTCCTGTTGTCAGGTTAGGCTTCCCCTCCCTTATGTTGTTTACCATTTACCACCACCATCTCACATCACGTCAATTGGCCCTCTCGTGACCTTGAAATGTGGCGGCAGTGTGTATGACTCATTCATCACTCATTTTGTTGGCCCTTTAAAGAGGCATTTATATAGGCATTTTATATATATAAGAGGCCTCTTATATATATATAAGAGGCATTTATATATCGACGCGAAAACTTTAAAAACATGGTAGAATAATCGCTTTGAAAACCCCAGTTTTATGGCGCGAAAGTTTGAATTATTAATGCTTCAAAAAATTCAATAAAATCCGTAGACCTCTAGCTCGAGAGGTCCCATTTTGAAAAATTCGAGACCTGTGAAAATTTTACTGAACATCGGAAGCCTATGGAAATCTTTGAAAAATCCGCAATTCCGAGGCCTATGGAAATTTTTATTTGAGGATTTTCGGCTTTGGGGGTCTAGCGTCAAATATTTCGCGTTTTTAAAGCGAAATTGTAACGCAATTATTTTACTTTTTTTACGGAAACACCTGACAAATGCTGTGAATTGTTGCGAAAACCGAAAAATATCAAATTTCAATTTTTTGGCCGATTACGTCATAAACCTTCCCTCGTCAAAATCATTACTATCTCCTTCTCATTTTACCGATTTTTCATTTTTCTAAATCCTTAGGTCTAGCCTAGCCCCTTTTCCGACATAGAATTTTTTTCTAAAAATTTTTTCTGGACTTAAATATCGCTGTATTTTCATCGGCAGTAAGGACAACATTTGTTTACCCTTTACCCTGAAGAAGAAGCCCGAAAAATCACGAGCCCCAGCAGAGGATGATTCACGCCTCACAATCAGTTGTTGTGCTCCCATCACTCCCCCCCCATGTGTTGTTGATTTTTCGTGAGAAAGAAAGAAAGAAAAAGCTGATCAGAGAGAGAGGGAAAGAGAGAGAGAGAGATAAAAAGGGAGAGGAAAGAGATAAAGCTGATAAGAGTGAGGGAGAGAGATGGAGAGGGGCAAAGCTTATAGGGAGGGATAAGCTTAGAAAGGGATAAAAGAGAGCGAGAGAGGGAGAAAGAGGGATAAAGCTGATTAGAAAGAGAGAGAGAGAGGGGGGGGACAAAGCCNAAGAAGAGAGGGATAAAGCTGATTAGAAAGAAGGAAAGATAAAGCCGATCTGAGAGAGAGAGAGTGATGAAGCTGATTAGAAAGAAGGAAAGATAAAGCCGATCTGAGAGAGAGAGAGAGTGATGAAGCTGATTAGAGAGCGATAAATCTTATCGAAACATAAAGCCGATTCGGTTAGGAGGAAAAGTCGGGGAGAGTGAGAGGAGGGAGGATAAAGCCGATTCAGGAAGATAAAGAGCAGCTAATAAGAGGGGGAGAGATAAAGCCGGGTTGGGTATGTTGAGACTGATGAATCACAAAATGGCCAATTGGACGAAACATCTAAAGGACCAAGTTTTGAAAAAGTCATCATTCAAAGCTCCTTTATAAATCGGTATTTTCTTGCCTTTTGGCTCAGTTTTTCACAATAAAAAATTTCCAACTCTAAAACCCTCGGTGTTAGGACATTTGCGCCGCAGACAAATGCGCCGCAGACAATTGCGCCAGGACATTTGCGCCGCAGACATTTGCGCCGCAGACAATTGCGCCGCCGGACAAATCAGACATTTGCGCCGGGACACTTGCGCCGTTTCCTAAAATCGACTCTTGCGCCGCCCGAATAAAATGAAACAAAATTTAAAATAAATTCCAAATAAATTTAAAAAGAAAATGGATGTTATCAATTATCATTAATCAGTACCATATGCTCCGATTGCAAAAAATTAAATTATTTTGGTCCAATTAGAGAAAGAGATCGGTGGTCATAAGTCCAGAAATTTTTCTATTCCATTTTTAATGGGGTTTCCCAGAACAATATTTTCTTTCTCTCTTTATTTTCACATTTTCTTTGTAAAATCGAATATCATAATGGTTACATGACGACCACCGTTCCTTTTTAATTTATTTTGATTACCGTAAATGCTCTAATATAAGACCCGGGTCTTATATTTTTCAAACCTCCTCAGAGGGGGGTCTTATAATAGAGCAGGGTCTTATAATTTTCAAACCCTCTCACGGGGATTGGGATGAATGATTATTGATCACTTATTTTTTGAAAATTTGTTTTTAAAGAAAATATTTTTTGGAAAAAATATAACGAAACAAAAAAGCAATAACAAATTCGGGAAAATATACTTTATAATTCCAACTTCATCGCTTAAAAATCCATTTTCCTGACCTTTAATCTAAATAATGATAGAATTATTCTCCTTAATGTAAAGACAGATCTAGTATAGCTTATTAGAGATAGATCAACCGCTTCTTCTAATTCCTTTTTATATTAACTTATAAATTTATTTTTCGATTCGAAAAAATTATACAATAAAGGAAATCGTATTAATGATTTACAAAAGTGTGTGTCATTTTCTCCTTTTTGAATCCATTCTAAAATTATAGTTAATAAGAAGTAAAAATCAAATTTCTCAAAAAATAAACAAAACTAAAAAGTTTTGCTTAAGATCTTGGGAATTAGGCCTTAACTTAAAATAAATTAATAAAAAATAAAAAAAAAAACTAAAAAAATAAAACAGACAATTTTTTCTATTTACCCAGAATATTACGAGCAGGGTCTTATATTAGAGCAGGGTCTTATAATTTTCAAACCCCTTCAAAGGGGGGTCTTATATTAGAGCAGGGTCTTATAATAGAGCAGGGTCTTATATTAGAGGAAATACGGTATTTTTAAATTTTGTTTCATTTTATTCGGGCGGCGCAAGAGTCGAATTTAGGAAACGGCGCAACTGTCTGCGGCGCAAATGTCCCGGCGCAAGTGTCGAATTTGTTCAGCGGCGCAAATGTCCGCGGCCCAAATGTCCGCGGCGCAAATGTCCCGGCGCAAGTGTCGAATTTGTTCAGCGGCGCAAGTGTCTGCGGCGCAAATGTCCGCGGCGCAAATGTCTGCTAACCAAACCCTCCATTTCTGACCCTTTTCTGTGCACAATATCCAGTCAAAAATTATTTAAAAACGACTCCTTTATAAGCGAGTCTTTTTAAACCTCTAAGGCTCAGAAAACTCCACCCTGTTTTTCTCGGGATTTTAAAGCGTAGTCTATGAAAATTCTCCTCTTCTTCAAACTCCCTAGGCTCAGAAAACTCTCCCTCGAAATTTTTTTCCGGGATTTTAAAGCCCTACACTCTACGATGATCCCCCTTAAGTATGCCTTTTGTCCTGCTTTTAGCCGTTTCGTGGTTTTCACATTTTGATCACTTGGCCCAGCTGGGCCCCTGGGCAACATCTGTTGTTTGTTTGCGGTGCCTTGATCAGCTTCATCCTCCTTCTCCTCCGATCAGATCAGTTTTCCATGGCCCGATCACTTTTTCCCCGTTACGCCCACACAGAGTCGATGAATAATGGGTGGTGGTGGTGGGTGTGGTGCACGGAAACCATTGTGCATTTGGCCCTCTGAAAACCCGCGGAGTTTGGGTTTACACCAGAGGTGTGCATGGATACGATTTTTCAAATCCATGTCCGGATATATCCGTGGGGTTCATATCCGTATCCGTTTGTATCCGCCTCAATTTTTTGCCATATCCGTCCGCGGATATCCGCGGATATGAAGCTCATATCCGTCATCCGTCCGTATCCGTCTGATTTTTAAAATTTAATATCCGTATCCGTCCGTGTCCGCGGATATCCGCGGTTATCCGCGGATTATCCGTATCCGTGTACACCTCTGGTTTGCACACTGATCCGACGAGCTTGTTGGATGGGTCCGGGAAACGAAGCAAACTATCTGGAAAACTCCAAGGTGCTAGGGTTTTTCTCCAAAATCCTGGGGCCCTAAGGTCCTAGGGTTTCCCCAAAAACCCTGGGGCTCTAGGGGTTTTTCTGGAACCCCAAGGTCCTAGGTTTTTTCCAAAATCTCTCAACAATCCAATTCCCTCGCAAACCAGGACCAGGGACCTAGGGATTTCTGGGCAAAAACCCAGAGGCGTAGGGTGTAAAAACTAAAAATTGAGCTTTTCGGAAAAATATATTCGAAAAATGATTAGATGTAGCGGTCCCATGCACCTCGAAAACTGATTTAAACCCGTTTTTTCTAGCCCTGCACTCTGTTGTGTGGTTTTTCGGGCATCGAAAAACTTGCCTAGGTCCCCTGCTGGTATTTTTAGGGAACCAAAGTTCGGGTCTTTTGGACACCGAACCTTAGGGTTTTACATGCATAATAATACATTATAATAACACCGATACCCCCCCCCCAAAAAAAAATTAGGAGCTCAAAGTTCGGGTCTTTTGGACACCGAACCTTAGGGTTTTACATGCATAATAATACATTATAATAACACCGATACCCCCCCCCCCAAAAAAAAATTAGGAGCTCAAAGATCACAGCCATTGTACATGTATGTACAACCAAAACAACAAAAGTGTAAACAATCGGCGGGCGGGGAAATGGGGAGGAGAATGTAACCCCTCCTAACCCTCCAAAACAGCAGAGATCATCAAAAAATTTTGTTATAATCACAAATCATCAGCAACGCATTTATGGCTTACATACATATTTATCTCCGGATTTTTTCATCCATCTACTAGGCCATAGGCTCCGAAAATCCGTAAATTCAGCGCCATAAAACCACTCTAACGCAAGCAAAAAAATTGCTTCTAAACTCTGAGCTTCGAAAATTTTTACATACATAGTCTTCGAGCCCTCCAAACATTGATGCCATTTTCGCAAAAAATCATTTAGGCTTCCATTTTTTCTCCTCAAAAACTACATTCAGGATTTTCATATTTTACGAGAAATTTTACCCGTTTGGCCCAGTGGTTAATGCCACAGATTTGCTATCTTCGGACTCGGTCCGGTTCCCCCAATGAATGACGTATGCCTATTTTTGCTTTTCGCACGCTAGCCACCATATCCCGTGAAATTTTGCACTTTTGGCCTAGTGGATAATGGCATGGATTCGCTATCTCTGGACTCGCCAGTTCGGTTCCCCAATGAGTCATACAAATTTTTCTGATTTATACTCTTTGTTCATGGTTTTCCATGTCCTGCAAAATTAGCCCCTTTGGCTCAGTGGATAATGGCATGGATTCGCTATCTTTGGACTCGCCGGTTCGGTTCCCCGATGAGTCATTCGCATTTTTTCTTTGTTGGTTCGTTTCCCCGGGAAACGACCACACCAAACACCAATTTGCTCTGTGGGGAATGTATTTGTATTTGTTGTTTGTTCCTCTCTCTCCGCGAAACTCACTATTTTCGTCCTCCGCCGCTTTTATGGGCTCCAAATTGGGGGTCCGATGCTGCCCATTTTTACGATTTTCTCGTGGAATTGGACCTCCAAATTTTCGGTTATTCTAAATTTTCACGTTTTAAAGGTCGAAAACTCGTTTTCCTAGTCCCTATGAACCGAAAAATATGATTTCTGAACAATTTCAGTGCTTAAGAGTCGAAAATCTACTTTTTCTAGGCTCCGCGCGAACCGAAAAATCTTAATTTTCCGTAGAAAACCCATTTATGGAAGGCTCAAAATATTCTATTTGAGTCTTTGGAAAATTTTAAGGCTTTAAAAGGTCGAATTTTCTTTGAGGCATTAGGAAGCTGAATTTTGGATATTTTTGAAAATTTTTCAAAAATATCCTTAAAGCTCCAAAATCCACATTTTTACGCCTGTAATGTTTTAAGAAGTTTTTTGATGTCCAAAGTTGAAAAATTACGAATTTTTTCCATTCGATTTTCTTGGGTTTCGCACCTCAATGCCTGAAAAGTACAAAAATTTTTTTTTAGTTTTTTTTCACTTCATTACCCTTCAACTCATCCAAAAATTAAATCTTCACCACGAAAATGGCGGCGATTTTAGCCCCATTAATTCCTCCTAAATTCCTTCTTGTTGTTGACTTGCGAATCCAATTTTTTCTATGATTCACTCTCCCCGATTAAATCCCCNTTTCTTCCCCGGATTTTTTTACCACTATCCCATTTTTGGTCATGCTCCCCGTCCCCGATTCTTGGTCTCTATCTTCCATCCCCGATTTTTGGCCTCTTTCCTCCCCATCCCCGATTTTTAGCCTCCTCCGTCCCCGGTTTCTCATTCTCCCCGATATTTTGATCTCCTCCACCCAAATTTCATTCTTCTCTCTCCTCCATTTCGTTGTAAAAAGATAATTTATATTTCCCCGATTTTGGGCCCTTAAAAAATCGGTCCTTCCTCCTCTGTCATTCACACTCCACTGAATGGGCCTTTCGATCACAAATAAATCTCTCTCTCTCTCTCTCTCGTTCCCTTTCCGCTCTCTCCACTCGACACACTATTTTCTCCAGTGTTTGTTGTTTGTTTGCGCAACTTTTTGGCGCTGCGGGGCGCAAGTTTTGGGCCTCCTCTCTGTGGGTCCTATTGTTCCAAACAAAAAAGTTTTTCAAGAAAATTTCGCAATTTTCCTGTTTTTCTTGGCTAAATTCCTCAAAAAAAATTATTTATCCCCGTAGCGGAATCGAACCAGCGCTCCCTTCATAGTCCCGAAGGTCGATCCACTTCGACACCGTCGTCCTAAACAAATTTTTTGCGCGTTCCAACCTTTTAGGAAATTTAAAAACAAAAATCGCAAAACGATTAGGCATTAAAAAAAGTGCTAATTGGCCAATTATCCCGGAATTTTTTTTTGCTAAACACAGCTAGGCCTTCGTTTCATTAGGCAAAAATATGCAGAAAATTAAACTTGTTTCTCTGGTAAAACCCGAGAAAATTTTCGAAATTTTTTAAGGTATCGAAAATCGAAATTTTCATAAAAGGCAAAAAACTGCTTAATTTTGCTGTCTATTTTTATCTTTTTCAAAGCCTAACAAATCCTGTTTTGAATGGCTTTAAAGCCATCTGGACCCTGATCCGAATTTTTTCAAATTTTCGCGGTTTTCTAATGGTAAATTTCCTGTGGTTTTCAGCGAAAAAACTTTCCCTACCAACCTCTCTAAATCTCTTCATCAACCTCTCAGCAATGGCGAACCTGAACACCGGATACCTGAGCACCAACCGAGGCATCATCAAGATCTTGCAGGTAGGGCATCCGAAAACCCCAAAGTTTTCCCAGGGGTTAGACCTGAAGTTTTTTTTGTTTTCCACAGGTGATCTGCGGCTTCATCACCTGCTCCCTGCTGTGCGCCAACTGGTACGGCGGCCGGTCCTGCTTCTACGACGGTAAACAAAATTTTCGATGGGGTAAGGAAGGCCAAAAATTTTCGAAAATTCAATGTATTGTCGGCTTCGAGGGACCCTAAATTTTGCGGCACTTTTCGCAATTTTCACTACAAAATTTCCGAGGGGGCTTAGTAGCAGGAAAAATTGTAGAGCAAAACTTTCCGCCTCAAATAGCCATAAAAACCCAGCAGGTATAGGCCTGAAAATTTGGAGAAAATTGAATTTTGGTAGGCCACCCTATCAAAATTAGGGGCAGAGGGTGGCCGAGTGGGATAATGGTGTGGCCTAGTGGGAGGGGGTGGCTGGGTTCGAATCCTTTGAGGGGAATGATTTTTTTGTGCTTATATTCGTGTAATTTTTCATCAAATTTTTTCACAGGTCGTGTGGGCTACGCCAGCGGACTGAACTTTGTCATCGTGATCGTCAACATCGTGCTCTTCTGTAATTTTTTTTATTGGATTAATTCCTTACTTATAAGTTAGGCTTGCCCTAATTTTCCGGAATTTCTTTGCTAGATCTAAATTTTCCTGTTTTCAACGCTAATTAGGTAGGCCCTTCCAGATTTTTTGGCCCAATCCTCATTCCGATTATTCGAAACTAGAGATCGGACAAAGGCATCGGTCGGGATTTTTCGGTGAAAATACCGAAAAATACCGATACCGAAAAATACCGAAAAAATCAAAAATCTTTCGGTCGGGATTTTTCGGTACCAATACCGATACCGAAAACCGAAAAATACCGAACGGGATCCCGAACGGTCCGATCTCTATTCGAAACCTGGATTTTTTTGGCCTCAATTTTCCTGATTTTTGGCTCCTTTAGTCTAAATTTCTTGGGTTTTTTGGTCCTAAGTCTTCTGTAAGATTTTTTGGGGCCTAAAATTTTCCCGATTTTTGGACCTTTTGATTCCATTTTTTCCTGTTTTTTTTGCCCAATAAGGCCTATACTTTCCGGATTTTCGATCTTAAATCTCTGGATTTTTCGTCCAATTAGGCTTAATTTTCCTGAATTTCCCGGGTTTTCCCCGATTTGGCCCGTTTAGAAACGGCCTGAATTTTTCTGGTTTTTGGTCAATTTCTCAATTTTTCGGATTTTTTCGGCCTTAAATTTACGAATTTTTCGGCTCTAAGTTTCAGGATTTTCCGACTTAATTACGTCTAATTTTTCCCTTGCCTTCCAATTAGGTTTAAATTTCCCGGATTTTTAGGGCTATTAACGCAAAAATTTCTCCGATTTTTTCATCTCCTGATTTTCCCCGAATTTTCCAGTCCTGAACTTTCTCAATGCCACCGTCTACCGCATGGAGCGCGTCTACTCCGTGATCGGCACCATCCTCTTCATCATCGCCTTCGGCGTCATGGTCTGGTACCTCATCGAGTAAGGGACCAAAGATCAATAATTTTAAATTTAAATTTATTTTCTCGATAGATATGACATCAATCGTGGTCAGCTGATCGCTGCGACGGTAAAAATTTTTCAAAAATTTCTTACGAATTTTTTGATTTTTTGGTTGGAATTTTTTTAGCAATTTTGAAGGATTTTATTGATTTTTTTTTATCGATTTTTCCCAAAAATTTTCAACGGAATCTCCCAAGCTAGCTTCACAACGTTTTCATTAAAATCGAAATCTGATTTTTCGGAAATTTTGTTTTTTTAGAGCCTTAAATGTCTGTAATTCGATTGAACTCTTCAGTCAACAATGGTCGCCAAAATTTTTTAACGGATTTTCGGATTTATTGGCCAATTTTCTACCCATAGGCCGAATTTTCAAGATTTTTGGCCCTAACTTTTCAGGATTTTTGAACCATAATTTCCAGATTTTTAGAGACCTGTCATTTTTCAGGATTTATGCCTCTATTGAGACATTTAAATTCAAAAATTTCGATTTTGGGCTTAGCTTATTTCATTATGAGCCTGGTTTTCCAAAAAATTTCACAAATTTCCGCAAAATTTTCCAGGTGTTTATTGGGATCCAGATGGTGCTGTTCATCTGGGACTACCAGATCCTGCACGGGCAGGCCTACAACTGATGATCCGATGGATCCAATTGATCGATTGAAGGACAAATTTTTTGACGCGAAAACCACCCGCTATTACCGTAACAAACTCATTTTGGGCGCCAAAACCATTTTTCAAATCCAACACCCAAATTTCGCCTCAAAATGAGTTGCAAATTTTCAAATTTCAAAAATCTCTCCATTTTGTTCCTCTGATAGTTTATTTTTCTACTGTATCACCGTAAAATTTTCTGCTTCTCTACCCTCCTCTCTGCTTTATACACTCTCTCTGCATCATGCTATGCTTCCTGAAATAAAAATCGGTAAAAAATTTTTTTGGAAAATATTGCCTAGAAAAAAACGCAAAAAATCATGGTATATTAGTATCTTGTGGTTCGGGAAAGTGGAAATCAGAGAAAGATATTCCAAATTCTCTGTAAAACCGAAAATTTCCGGGAAAACAATTTTGAAAAATCCCTTTATTTTCCAGGAAAACTCTTAGGATGTTCGAAATTCAAGGTTTTTGGCCTCTGGAAAATGGGTTTTTTTATTTAAAAAATGCTCCCAAAATCCTTAAGAATATACTTGGAAAAGGGGCTAAAAATCGTGCAAAAATATTTAGAAAATCATTGTAGAATCCGTTTTTTCGCGATTTTTCCAAAATTCCTTTATCTTCAACTCAAAATTTCATGAATTCTTCAAAATGAGCTTGAACAATCAGAAGATGTGTCAATGCCACCAACATCGTTGCTGTCGTTGTTGTCGGTGCAGATGGCGATTGTTGCTGCTGCTGTTGGCAATAGTACGTCTCCAACTTCTGTAGATCCTTCTCCTCTTCTGCCGTCCATCATCTTCCTCTTCCTCCTCTTCCGTGTTGTCTTCAATGCATTATTGTTGTCCACTTCATCGGAGCTGAAAATTATGGAAAAATTAAAAAATTTGGTTTAAAATGTTTCAAAAAATCACAAAATATTCAACAATTCCCCAGTAGAGCCAATCAATTGGACAGTGTGATCTTTGGTTCATAAAAAAATTCTTAAGGACCAAAAATTTATAAGAAAATTCTCAAGGGTAATATTTTTTCTCAAGGGTAATATTTTTAAGAAATTTTTAAGAGCTAGAGAATTTTCTAAAAAAAAATCTGAAGTAGGGAGAAAGTAAAGTAGCCCTTTTATTCTGAAGTAGCCCTTTATTCCTATTGTTAGGGAAAATTAAAAAAATGGCCCAGTAGTAAGGCTATAAGAAATTCGAAATCCAACAGGCGCCTAAGAAATTCTTGAAAGCCAGGCCATCTAGATTTTTCGGATTTGCTTACCTTCCCTTCCGCGCCACTTCCGGTTGCAATATGGGGGCGCGCCGCTTGCCGTCCGGACCGACCACGAAAAGGCGCAGCTCCAACGGCATGTGGAACAGCTGTTGCAGCTTGTCGCGCTGCTGCTGTTCGACCTGCTGCACGCAAGCGGACACGAAGCGCACCGCGCGCTCTTTTGGACCTGCGCAAGCGGAATTTTTTGTGTTATAAATTCATAATTAAAATATTTAAAAATATAATTTTTGGATATCAACCCTTGGAAAGAAATTCTTCATTTTTTCACTTTTAATTTTAAAGATGGAGGAGTGGCGATAAAAAAATTGTGCAAAATGGAAAACAACTCTCCCTCCTCCCAAATTTGCACCTTAAGAATTAAGATTAGAGGTCGAGATTTTTGAAAAACATGGACCCCAGGACCCGGATTTTGGGTACACTCCCGAACCGAATCCGGAACCCATGTCCGGGAAAAGTCCGGGGTCCCCAAAAAAGGCCGGACCCGGATCCGGGAAGAGTCCAGGTCGGGTCCGGGAAAAGTCTGGGCCGGGTCCGGCCTCGACCTCTAATTAAAATAATTAATCCAAATATCGATTAATCCTAAAATTTTAAAGCTTAAGCCGCTCCCGACCAACGATCAGTAATAAGAAATAAAAAAAAACAACTGAAAATTTTGTCTATAAGCTGTACAAAACGAAAAAATTAACCACTAAATGGAAATTCAAAAGAAATTAACAAAAACTTTTTTTTTTAATTTTTATTATATTTTTTCATGAAATTTTTCCTCACAAAGTATGTCCACCGCGATGCGCAACACGCGGTCCTGGTCCATCTCCCATTCGGACACTCGGGAACGCAGGGAATAGCCGATGCCGGAAGGGCAGTGGTCCAGCATCGCGGAACGCACGTGCTCGGCGCAGATCATCCGTGGGTCCTGATCAATGAATCAATGATGAACAGAAGAATGACCAGATCAAATTTATGGGAACAAATAAGAATAAGGGAAAATCAAATTCAAAAAAAAATTATACTTCATATAATAAATCGAATTTCTTAATCATAAAATGAAATGTCTAAAAATCCAAGAATGAGAAAATTATAAATTAAAAGCCGAGAAAACAGAAAAAAAAACAGAATTTTTTACGGAAATTCGTTAAAAATTATTTTTTTAATAAAAAAAGCAAAAATTAATTCTTCGGGTGAAAGGATTAAATTTCATAAAAATTCAAATTTTCAAAACTATAATTTAAATTTGTGCAAATGCATTAAGAAAACACAAAAAATAAATCGAAATTTTAAGAAAAATTGAAATTATTCTCCTTGGAAATCTTAAAATTTCAAAAATAAAAAGAAACTATTCTTGAAAAAATATATATAGAAATTGAATTTTTCCGGACCTTGGTGCTGACCGCCTCGGGCTTGTAGCGCCATTCGGCCACGGTCTGTGCCCGGCTCCGGAGATGGGCCCTGAGGGCGTCAACGCCCTCGCCGGTCAGGGCGCTGGCGAAGAACAGGTCGGTGAAGCGGGGCCAGCCCAGCTGATCGCCGAACAGCTTTCGGGTCAGCTTCCAGCTGTAAAAAATTGGGAATATTTTGGAAATTCTAAAATTCAGAGAAAAAATATAAGAAGAAGCCGAAAAAATAGCGAAAAAACCCCAAGGAAAAATTAAAGTAGCTTAGGATTTTAAAAATTTTATAAAATGCGGAATTTTAAATTAAAAATCGAACCAAAAAAACAAGAAAAATTTCTTGAAAATTTTTAGAAAATTAAAAAAATCATAATAAATTTGGAAAAAAAATTCAAAAATGTTTAAGGCTTAAGTAGGTCGATAAAAAACCCGGATCAGCTGTATAAAATGTATGGTAAAATCGTGAAAATAGAAAGTTTCAAGAAAAAATGAGGTAGATTTCAAAGATTTTATATAAAAAAAATAAAGTTTGGGTCGGTCTTTAAAAATTACCTGCTTTTGTGTGTTGGCCTTTGGAGGAGTTGGCTGAAATTTTCAAAAAAAATTTCCAAAAAATTTTTTTTCCCGACTTGTATATTCTGTGCCATTCCGCGTCCCTCTCCCGCTTCTGATTTATGCTGTGCACCGGATGGAGACCCAAGGGTTGCATTTCCTGCTGCTGCTGTTGTTGGTCCTCCCTGTTCTTGCCGATAATGGCGCCCAATTTGCCCAAAGAAATCTAAAAAAATCGTAAAACCCTAAATTTTTTTAATGAAATTTTCTAAAATTTGCTTAGATCTACACATTGAAATCCAAAAAATCCCCAAATTGTAGGTCCAAAAATACTTTTTTTTATATACTACATTAAAAAATAAAGAACTCTTTTTTTGTTATATTTAGAAGGGTAATTGTATTTTAGAGGTCCCCCTAACTTTTTGTTGCGCATCCAGGAAAATTATAGGTTTTCTGGGGTACGGTAGATTTTCGAGGGTTACGGTAGAATTTTGGTCAAAAATCGACCAAATCCATTTTGGGCCCTTCGACAGCTATACCTTTTAAGGCCTTAATCGCTAATCCGGGTGGTAGGATCATGTGCCGAACTGTGGGCTATCTTATGGTCAGAAAAAAATTTTGGGTCACGAGGGTAGGTTTTTCTGAAAAATTCCGACACTGAAGCCTGTTTTACCGCACTCAAACATGTAAGTGGAAAAACCCATGCTTAAGTCGAGGGAAAAGTTTAGATCCCGATGACAAAAAGATGTAATTTAGTGAAAGGAAGAAAACCAAAAAAAATTCGAAAAAATTTCGCTAGGCCTAAGAAAAGTTAAGGCCTCGAAAACCCGAAATTTTGCAGTTAGAGTACCGACCTTAGAGTCCCAAGTTGAAAACTCACGTTTTTAGTGAATTTTGAGCTTAACTTTCAATTACAAAGTTGTAGAGCGTATGGAAAAACATAGTCTGGTAACAAAAAATTTTGGTCTTGGGTTAGGCCTAAGAAAATTTTTGTGAAATTTCTAAACTTTCCGGGACTCTAAGGGGGCCTAACGTATTTGTGCAAATTTGATGGAATTTTAGGCTGATTTTTGGTACCCGGGGGTTTTGAGGGTGCTGAACACGATGGTCATGTTGGTTCTGCATGGTGCTGCAGTTGAACTGCTCGAACTTGATGGTTCATCGACGGGTTGGTCATATTGCGCCAATTGGGCTGAAATTTCGGGTATTGGGATTTTCGAGGGTGCTGATTTCAATGGTGATGTTGTTTCGGCATGATGCTGAAGTTGAACTGCTCGAACTTGATGGGTCATCGACGGGTTGATCATGTTGCACTGATTGGGCTGAAATTCGGTCCACGGGGGTTTTTGAGGGTGCTGAACACGATGGTAACGTTGTTTCGGCATGGTATTGTAGTTGAACTGCTCGAACTTGACGGGTCATCGACGGGTTGGCCATGTTGTACCGATTGGGCTGAAATTTGGCTCACAGGGGTTTTCGAGGTGCTGATTTCAATGGTGATGTTGTTTCGGCATGATGCTGCAGCTGAACTGCTCGAACTTGATGGAGTGGCCAGGACCCATTAACCTAGCAACCGAAGGTCTTTAAGCGCGAAGCGCTTTTCCAACCGAAGGCGCTGCTTCCTACCCAGAGTAATACATAGAACAGATATCGGGTACTGCTTTAAAATTGTGTATCTATATAGAGCAATGTTACCCGCGCGGTTTCCCCTGCGTTGCGACTAGTTAATTTATTAAAGTAATTTTACATTTTTTAGGCAAATTTTGCTAAAGAATGCCATAATTTTCATTTTGGTCCAAATTTCATTAATTTTCTGGCTTAATTTTTTTATCCAAAAATTTCTATTTTTTAATTAAATTTTTACAGTTTTGGTTTTGATGGGCTCTCCACCGACCATGCCCTCTGTCAGCACATGCGCCAAACTGAGCAACTCGCTCCGATCACCGATTAGATCGACCTGTGATTAAAGAAATAAAAAATTTGAAGAAAACAAAAAGACCCAAAAAGTATTATGAAAAAAATTAAAATTGTTCATTGTAAAGGTTAATTACTATCAAGTGGCAAGGGCGTCGCCAGGAAAAAATTTCGGGTGTGGGTAGGAAGGGGCTTGGTTTTTCGTTTAAAAAAACAAAAAATTTTTTGACGTTTTTTGAAGAAAAAAAGATTCCAGCTGGACGGATTTGAACCATCGACCTAAGGATTTCTTTTGACCACTACAGTCCTCCGCTCTACCAACTGAGCTACAGCTGGATGTCGTTGAAAGGTTTTGTTTCCAAAAAAATTGAAAAATAAATAAATTAGCTTTGTATTATAAAAAAAAATTAAAATTTTTCATTGTAAAGGTTGATTGCATTGCTAATAAGTGGCAAGAGATCACCAGGAAAAAATGGACAAAATGGATCTGAAAAAAATTCGCTTTTTTTAAACTATCGTTTTTTATTTTCGTAAAGAAAATTTTTTTCTTGAATTTTGCACCAAACCAATATGTTTAAAATTAATAAAATATGGTAAAAAAAATCACCTTATTGAGTACCAAACAGGCCGGGATGTGGGCATAACGGTGGAGCAGATACAGTATGGAGTGTTTCAGGTATTCGCCAGGCCTTGTCACGTCCTGAAAATTTTTAAAAATTTTGAAGAAAAATTCGTAGAGTAAAATTTTCGACCTGAACAACCACAATCTGTTCCGCATGCTCAATGGCCATGCTGGGCCCGGTCATGATCGGGTCGTCCGTGTGCACCCGGACCGTACGACGGGCATGCCCTGGGCCGATCAGACCTGTGAAATTTCAAATAAAATTTTTTTTATTTTTTTTTNTTTTTTTTTGAAAAATAAAGAAACATCCCTAAAATTTGGCATCAATTTTTGAATTGAGACAGATTAATAGCAGGGTTCTCATCTGTCCTGATTTCTCAGATTTGTCCTGATTTTAGGGGTCCAAATCTGAGAGAAATAAAATGTCCTGATTTCTCAGATTTGTCCTGATTTTTCGACCTCTGTCCTTATTTTGTCTTGATTTTCGAATTTTTTGAAATTCTTTTAAAAAAATGGCCAATTTTCTTAATAAAAGAGATCTAATTTTCAAAATTTTCTCCGCCGGCTCCTATCGGGGCCGGCGCCGTCACCCCTCATGAAAATTAATTACTTTAAAAATACAAACAAAAATGGCCAATTTTCTTAAGATGAGAGCCTAAATTTTCCAAAAATTTCTCTGGCGACCCCTGTCGGGACCGCCGGAACCTCCCTCTCCCATCAGCAGATATGATTTATTCATTTCGTCTCCCAAATTATTAAAATTGATCATGGGTGGCGAGAAATATAATTTTTGAAATTTATTTATACGATGCAAAATGTCCAGATTTTTGACCATGAAATCTGATTTCTGTAATTTTTTCAGTATTTTTCGAAGTTTCATTCAAATTTCCGCAAAAAATCATTTAAAATTTCGACAATAAGACTAATAGGAAGAGAAAGACTTCACGTCGGCTGCTTCTTCGAAGCGGGTCCACCCCCGAAAGGGGCCAAAGGCCGACAACACCCCTTCCACACCTCGACAACGACATCGTCGGGCTCCAGTATGTTTTTTCGCCTCCCGACCCAGCTGATCCAGCCAGCTGGCGTCGGATTCTTCTCTTAATCGCTGGAGATGTCCACCCAAATCCGGGTCCTGGCGTCACGGTTGGTTCTCGGGCAGTCCGCCGGCAGGCCCCACGGGATCTTCCAGGGCCTGCCAGTACCTCAGCGGGTTCTGAGGCGCAGGCCTTCCCGCCAGCACAGGAGAACCCCTCTGCTAACAACGACGACAACGGACTGGCCCGTACCATTCGGTGGGCGCCAATGCACCCGTTGACCAAGGTGGACTTGGACCAGTTCAGAATTTTGCAGTTGAATGTTAACGGGATTGGTGGCAAACTGGACGACATCCTGTGCTTCATGCACGAGAACAACATCCTGTTGGCGGCAATCCAAGAAACGAAATGGGGCCCCAAGTGCGCAACTCCGAAGCGGCCAGGCTACTCCTTTGTGCGGCTAGACCGAACCGACAACCCAGACAACCGTGGCGGTGGCCTCGTTTTCATCGTCAGCGACAAGGTACCCTTCCACCTGTCCAACGACTACGCGACCAACGACGACCACAGCGAACTTCAATCGCTGATCATCCATTCCAACAACGGGCCGGTTGTCGTCCACAACATATACGTCCCCCCGGTCGCGAGCTGTTCCAATGGCTTCGTCCCTAGCCTCGACTTCCTGGACGGCACAGACTACCTGTTGCTTGGTGACATCAACGCCCACAGCAACCTTTGGGACAACACCGCAGAAGAGGACACCCGAGGAGCAGCAATCGCTGAACAGCTTGACAATGTCGATGCTGTTTTCCTCAACGACGGCCAACCAACCCGTGTGGCGTCAAGGCAGGGCCAGGTAATTTCCACGGCCCCGGACATCACTCTGTGCAGCGGCTCCCTTGCACCATCGGCAACCTGGTCAGTCGTTCACGCGCTGGGCAGCGACCACCTACCCATTATCATCACCCTAGCAACGGCTATCCCCACCGTCCCTACTCCTCGTCGGCAATTCATCAACTTCAACAAGGCCAATTGGGACGCGTTTGCCAAGGATGTCGACAACAACTTGTCAGCCCTTCCACTGCCAGACAACGTGAACAATGGTGAGATCCGCCTTCGCTCTGCCATCCTCAAAGCTTCTGGGCGCCACCTCCCGGCCGGCCGTATTCCAAAGATACGTCCATACCACCCTCCTGAAGCCATTGCTTTGGCCAAGGAGCGAGACAACGTTCGCCTTCAGGACCCCGCAAGCCCCCGGATTGGCCAACTCACCAAGCGCATCGCCGCTGCCGTGACAACTTTCCGTCGCACCATCTGGCTCGACTACCTGAACCAGTGCAAGGCCGGCTCCAAGAAGCTGTGGGCCGCGATCAAGAGTATCAACGGTACAGAGCCACCAAAGAACAACAGTCCGCTGATCTTCAATGGTGTTCCTTGCCTAGACAACAGCAAGTGTGCCAACAGGCTCAACGCCCTGTTCCACCAACGACCAACAGGCAAACCCTGCAGTTCAGGTCGAGCAGCCAAACGGTTAATCACCGCGCAGGCTAAAACAACAACGCACACTCCATGGACGGCTACGGATGTGGAGGATGCGATTGACGCCTCCCAACCATCCAAAGCCCTGGGCCCCGACAACATCTCGGCGCTCCATCTGAAACACCTCGGCCCAATCGCCCATCGCTACATGGCAGCTCTGTTCAACAAGTCCATGGAAACCGGCCACATCCCCCACATGTGGATGAAGGCACGCGTCATTCCCCTGCCAAAACCCGGCAAAGACAGCAGCTCCCCAGATTCCTACAGGCCCATCAGTCTTCTGTCACCAGTCGCCAAGCTTCTTGAACGGCTCATGCTACCGGCTCTACAACAACACCTCCCAGTCCTTGACCATCAACACGGTTTCCGCAAGTTGCACAGTACGACAACAGCTCTGATGGACATCCACCAGTTCATCACCGACGGCCTTAATCGCCGGAAACCAGTTGAACGCACTGTCGCTGTCGCGCTGGACTTGTCCAAAGCATTCGACACTGTCGACAATCGTCAACTGATGTCCGACATCGCGACAACGGATCTTCCTCCACTCTTCAAACGGTGGACCGTGAACTACATTCGCGGACGTCAAGCCAGGGTCGAGTTCCGAGGATTCACCTCAAGGTCCCGTGTCCTCAGACAAGGCGTCCCTCAGGGGTCAGTCATCAGCCCCGCGCTGTTCAACTTCTACACGGCTACCCTACCGGAACCCCCTGCAGGCGTCCACATAACAACTTACGCCGACGACATCACAGTCATGGCCAGATCTGAAAGCTACGAAGCTGCAGGGGCCGCCATCAGCGATTACCTGAACAACAGAATTGTCCCGTGGTTGGAGGTCCGACGACTCCGCCTTTCGGCACCAAAAACAACGGCAACAGTCTTCACGACCGCAACCAACGAGCATCGCGGCGATCCCAAAGTCACCATTGGCGACACTGCCATAGAAACAACCAAGCATCCGAAAATACTCGGTGTCACCTGGGACCCTTCTGTGACCTTCAAGGAACACGCGTCCACCATTCAGCAGAAAATACGCAAGAGGAACAACGTCCTGAAGG
>LDKF01000969.1:50464-64156 GCA_001026735.1 Rotylenchulus reniformis
TTAGATACCAATGAGTAATATATGTAAATTTTTTCAGATTTTTTTCATTGTTCGAACTATGGGTTTTAAAAACTGTTCCTAAACATATGCACCACAGAATTTGGGGGTGGTCAGAGAGTCATGGGGGTCATCTACTATCAAAAGGCCGACAGCCGGACGAGTTTGGCATCATTGGAAAGCCCACAAAAAATGCTCTCAATAATACCGGAACATAATATCATTCCAAGTTTTTTTTGGCTTTTTATTCGCATTTTTTCAAATCAGTCAACAGTGTTCCTAAACATATGCACCGCACTGTATTACTTATTACTAAAACCAAAGGATGTAAGTGGGCCGTCCCCCTTTTCTTTGGTATTTTCTTAAATACCTAAATAAATTAATTTAACCTAATAAGTCAAGAATTTTTTACCCGTAAAAATACCGGCGCTTTTGGAAAAAATTGATGAAGAGAATAATACTTATGAAGCTGAGCAAATCGGTTTTACGGATCTCTGAAAAAAAACTATAATAGCATTCTTATCATATCAATGTGTTTATAGTTTTGTGATGGGGCGTTGCCCCATCACTCCCCGGGAACACCGATTGTGGCCCTTCGGGG
This sequence comes from Rotylenchulus reniformis, assembly GCA_001026735.1. Classification (NCBI taxonomy): domain Eukaryota; kingdom Metazoa; phylum Nematoda; class Chromadorea; order Rhabditida; family Hoplolaimidae; genus Rotylenchulus; species Rotylenchulus reniformis. Next base: position 51,063 of record LDKF01000969.1, read on the forward strand.
CTCACAAGGTGGAAGCACACCGGCGATACACATCGCCGGTGCACCGGATGCACATTCGGTGCACAAACAAATCGCCCATGAGGCGAGAGACCATGGGAGGGTCAAAAACTGGAGAAAGAGAGACAATGAAAAGATCATTGCCCAGTTTTGCCAGGGAAGGCAGAGAAAACCCGCGGCAGCGGGGAAGAGATCGCCCATTGGGCGAGAGACAAAGGGAAAAGGAGAGACAAAGGGAAAAGAGAAATCTCTGCCCACCTCTCCGGGTCCTTCCAGAAAAGGGCGGGAACCCGCGGCGGCGGGGAAGAGACTGTCCAAACGGGCAGAGAAAGGAAAAGAGGGGAGAGAGTGTGCGAGAATGAGAGCATTCCCCGCTTTTCTGGAACTTTCCAGAAAAGGGCAGACACTCGCATTGGCGGGGAGGATAAAAACCCCAAAATGGGAGGGAAGAGTCAGTCTCACGACCAGTCTCACGACCAGTTTCACGACCAGTCTTATGACGAGTCTTAAGCCAGCGATGACTTCAACAACGACGACGACAACTCCGACGAATTTCATCATGCAAGCGACCATCAACCGCACGCCAAGAGCCGAAGGAGGCAAGCCGAAGGGACCCGCCGGGGAGCAGCACCAGGTAAGTGCGGCCGGCCGGGTGGTCGGACTTGGCCATAATGGCCTTGAGCACTGCGGCGCGTGGGCGCCTGGCAGGATTGGAATGAGAGGAGGGGCCGTGGTCCCGGTGGAAACGAAGAGTGGGAGTGCGCGAGGGGGCCCTGGGCCCGGAAACCTCAAGTGTTTCGTGGTCCCGCAAGGGGCGAAACCGGTCGCTCCGGCGGCCGCGGAATTGCAAGTTGGCCTTAGGCCAGACCGCACTAAAAGCTTAACGACCCCTTCAGGGGGAAAACGGTCCCGAGTGGACTGGAGTGCCCTCAGTCCGGCCGCGGTGAGGGAGTGGAGACGCCATGGCCGCGGAGGACGGAACGGCGAAAACGGGGACCTGAACCCCGGAATTTCACCGCAAGTTGGCCTTAGGCCAGACAGCATCAAAGTAAACACAATCTCGACCTCGGTGTCGATTGCGCAACAGCCCGACGTGAAGCACGAAGCCTCACCATGGCCCACAGTGGCCCAAAAGGGCCCAAAACCCCAAAAGGGGGGAAACTCCGACCACCCCGAGTGGATGGGGGAGACTTCCAAGAAGTTCAAGCAGTACTTCGAGGATCCGAAGCAGGAACCCGAAAGCATGCCTTTCCAAATCCTGAGCACCGCTCGCCCGAGCACATTGGGAGAGTTGGTGAAGTCGGCCACTGGGAGTGGACCGGATCAGTACGCAGACCATTGCGCAACGGTTGCGGCGGACGGGGACGAGGGAACCCGAGTGTTCATGCTGTCCTCACTCGGGGGGAAACTTCCGGGGGATGGCGAATGCTCGGTGGCTGGCCAAGAATGGGTTCCACCCGGGCCCAGCGCCCATTCGAAGCCTGGCCAAGGGGCTTGGACACCGGAAACGGTGATCCCGATCCCGGTCACCCTCGGAACCCTAACTTCCTTGGCCGTCTCGGCCTTAGAGGGAGATCGGACGTCCTTTTTATATTTTAATGGCCGCACCGGATGCGACGCCGTCACGTCCGGGGCGCCGCCAGGAACTTTTCAACAAATTACTGTTTGTACGAATAACAAACCCAAACCTAAAGATCAAAAATTACATTTTGATCGATTTGTCAGATTCAGTGGGGAAAAAGCNAAAAAAAAATTATGGCGGCGTTTTGAGCTCACGATGAGGCGTTTTGTCATTTGTGCATTTCGTAGATCACGCACGCATCGCAACGGTGGCTTTTACCCGAGCGAAAGAGGCGTCCTTCGTGATCGGCAACATGGACTGGTTGCACGAAAAGTTCGACCAATCCGCCACAGATCCCGACACTGAGCCATTGGCGGCAGTCGGGAGATATGTCAACCACACCACGGTGTTCTCACCGCCGGTTGATGGTCGCAAGTACCAGGAGTACTTGGACTGGCTGAATGAACAACCAGGTGAGACCGAGCTGGTTTATTCCGAGCAAGGTCAAATCCTGTTGGACTCTCGAAGGGTGAATGTGTCCTTCGTTGCCAACACTCGCCCGGGCAAGGATCTCGGTTGGCGAGAGCGAGCCTTGGCTCGTGGCGGGAGAGTCTTTGACTGAGGCCTATACGGCCGCAATCCGAACCATCGGTTGATGGGAACGAAGTGCTGCCATTGGGTGCGGGGGTCTTGGCGCTCCTGCTGGCCGCAATGGCCTGTGTTGCCTATATGGTCACACTGGGCACTATGGCCGCGGCGGGCACAATGCACCTAAAGGTCACAGTGGCTGTCAGTTCTGTAATTTGATCCCCAGAATCCCGCGAGGGAGGACGGCAGGGTTAGAACTGCACGGTCATTAGCCTCTAGGGACCTCGTCTTCACCGCAAGTGGTACTTAGTACCGACAGTATTAAAAAACCCATACACCCCAAGCGGATCTCAGATCCGAAAGCCATCTCTGTTATAGGCTTCCTCTGGCCTTTACAGTGATACCTACTATGGCCTAAAGTGGCCTGACATGGGCATCATGTCACACATACCGCAAGTGGTACTTAGTACCGACAGCACTAAAATTCCCTTCCGTCTCTTACTCTCTGTTATAGGCTTCCTCTGGCCTTTACAGTGATACCTACTATGGCCTAAAGTGGCCTGACATGGGCATCATGTCACACTTACCGCAAGTGGTACTTAGTACCGACAGAAAAAAAATCCTTTTTCTTCATCTCTCTCTCTGTTATGGTCATAAAATGGCCAGATAAGGGTTCCGTGTCACCGCGAGTTGTACCCAGTACAGTCCACGATGATCTGCAAAAGTCCACAGTGGCCAAAAATGGTCCAAAGTGGCCAACAATGGCCAAAAATGGCCAACAGTGGCCAACAGTGGCCAAAAGTGGCCCTTCGGGGCTCACAAGTTGGAAGCGCGAGGACGCGCTTCGCGCCAAGGGGGAGGTGTGATGGGGCGTTGCCCCATCACTCCCCGGGAACACCGATTGTGGCCCTTCGGGGCTCACAAGGTGGAAGCACACCGGCGATACACATCGCCGGTGCACCGGATGCACATTCGGTGCACAAACAAATCGCCCATGAGGCGAGAGACCATGGGAGGGTCAAAAACTGGAGAAAGAGAGACAATGAAAAGATCATTGCCCAGTTTTGCCAGGGAAGGCAGAGAAAACCCGCGGCAGCGGGGAAGAGATCGCCCATTGGGCGAGAGACAAAGGGAAAAGGAGAGACAAAGGGAAAAGAGAAATCTCTGCCCACCTCTCCGGGTCCTTCCAGAAAAGGGCGGGAACCCGCGGCGGCGGGGAAGAGACTGTCCAAANCCAGTACAGTCCACGATGATCTGCAAAAGTCCACAGTGGCCAAAAATGGTCCAAAGTGGCCAACAATGGCCAAAAATGGCCAACAGTGGCCAACAGTGGCCAAAAGTGGCCCTTCGGGGCTCACAAGTTGGAAGCGCGAGGACGCGCTTCGCGCCAAGGGGGAGGTGTGATGGGGCGTTGCCCCATCACTCCCCGGGAACACCGATTGTGGCCCTTCGGGGCTCACAAGGTGGAAGCACACCGGCGATACACATCGCCGGTGCACCGGATGCACATTCGGTGCACAAACAAATCGCCCATGAGGCGAGAGACCATGGGAGGGTCAAAAACTGGAGAAAGAGAGACAATGAAAAGATCATTGCCCAGTTTTGCCAGGGAAGGCAGAGAAAACCCGCGGCAGCGGGGAAGAGATCGCCCATTGGGCGAGAGACAAAGGGAAAAGGAGAGACAAAGGGAAAAGAGAAATCTCTGCCCACCTCTCCGGGTCCTTCCAGAAAAGGGCGGGAACCCGCGGCGGCGGGGAAGAGACTGTCCAAACGGGCAGAGAAAGGAAAAGAGGGGAGAGAGTGTGCGAGAATGAGAGCATTCCCCGCTTTTCTGGAACTTTCCAGAAAAGGGCAGACACTCGCATTGGCGGGGAGGATAAAAACCCCAAAATGGGAGGGAAGAGTCAGTCTCACGACCAGTCTCACGACCAGTTTCACGACCAGTCTTATGACGAGTCTTAAGCCAGCGATGACTTCAACAACGACGACGACAACTCCGACGAATTTCATCATGCAAGCGACCATCAACCGCACGCCAAGAGCCGAAGGAGGCAAGCCGAAGGGACCCGCCGGGGAGCAGCACCAGGTAAGTGCGGCCGGCCGGGTGGTCGGACTTGGCCATAATGGCCTTGAGCACTGCGGCGCGTGGGCGCCTGGCAGGATTGGAATGAGAGGAGGGGCCGTGGTCCCGGTGGAAACGAAGAGTGGGAGTGCGCGAGGGGGCCCTGGGCCCGGAAACCTCAAGTGTTTCGTGGTCCCGCAAGGGGCGAAACCGGTCGCTCCGGCGGCCGCGGAATTGCAAGTTGGCCTTAGGCCAGACCGCACTAAAAGCTTAACGACCCCTTCAGGGGGAAAACGGTCCCGAGTGGACTGGAGTGCCCTCAGTCCGGCCGCGGTGAGGGAGTGGAGACGCCATGGCCGCGGAGGACGGAACGGCGAAAACGGGGACCTGAACCCCGGAATTTCACCGCAAGTTGGCCTTAGGCCAGACAGCATCAAAGTAAACACAATCTCGACCTCGGTGTCGATTGCGCAACAGCCCGACGTGAAGCACGAAGCCTCACCATGGCCCACAGTGGCCCAAAAGGGCCCAAAACCCCAAAAGGGGGGAAACTCCGACCACCCCGAGTGGATGGGGGAGACTTCCAAGAAGTTCAAGCAGTACTTCGAGGATCCGAAGCAGGAACCCGAAAGCATGCCTTTCCAAATCCTGAGCACCGCTCGCCCGAGCACATTGGGAGAGTTGGTGAAGTCGGCCACTGGGAGTGGACCGGATCAGTACGCAGACCATTGCGCAACGGTTGCGGCGGACGGGGACGAGGGAACCCGAGTGTTCATGCTGTCCTCACTCGGGGGGAAACTTCCGGGGGATGGCGAATGCTCGGTGGCTGGCCAAGAATGGGTTCCACCCGGGCCCAGCGCCCATTCGAAGCCTGGCCAAGGGGCTTGGACACCGGAAACGGTGATCCCGATCCCGGTCACCCTCGGAACCCTAACTTCCTTGGCCGTCTCGGCCTTAGAGGGAGATCGGACGTCCTTTTTATATTTTAATGGCCGCACCGGATGCGACGCCGTCACGTCCGGGGCGCCGCCAGGAACTTTTCAACAAATTACTGTTTGTACGAATAACAAACCCAAACCTAAAGATCAAAAATTACATTTTGATCGATTTGTCAGATTCAGTGGGGAAAAAGCAGCTTCTTGTTTTCGCTAAAAAACCGAGAATTGTAAATCTTTTTTTTATTAAATGCAGGCGGAAAATGGAATTTATCAAAAAATGAAAAAAAGTTCCTGGGCTTTTTTCTTATCATAAAACTTTCCAAAATATGGGAATTTTTACTTTCATTATAAACATATGTCCACCAAAATATTGACCTTTTTTGGGAAAATCGACAAATTTTGCAAATTGCTTTTGGGGATGGAAATTTGTTTATACACAATAAATTGTGCACTAATAGGGCTACAAATAATAGCAAACATCATTCATTGTTCTTTTCTTCCGAACGTGTTATATCGATTTTTTGCCAAAATTCACTTTCATTATAAACATATGTCCGCCACTGTATAATTTTGCGACTTATAGCAAAAAATTGAAAAAAAAAATTATGGCGGCGTTTTGAGCTCACGATGAGGCGTTTTGTCATTTGTGCATTTCGTAGATCAGTTGTGAGAGAACAGAGTAAGATCGTGTGAGCCCAGACGACGGAAAAGTGAAATAGTGCGTAAAAAGAACATTTTCTGCTTCTCTTGGTTTTGCTCTCCGCTGCGCCTCTCGCCTACGACCATACCGCGTTGAAAACACGCCATCCCGTCCGATCTGGCAAGTTAAGCAACGCTGGGCCTCCTTAGTACTTGGAACGGAGACGTCCTGGGAATCGGAGGTGTTGTAGGCTTACTTTTTGTATTTTTTGCAAATTTTTATATTATTGGAGAAAATTCATTAGAGCATTATTAAGGGATAATTTTCTATATTTTTTTTCACTGAATTAAGCAGCAATTTTGAAGTTCAAGTTCGCCAAATTTAAAAAAAATCAAAAAGTTTTTTTTGTAAATAAAAAATTAATTATTTTTCCAAATTCCTATTTGTTAGAAAAATTGAATAGAATTTTTAATTTATTTTTTCTTGTTGGATTTGGAAGAAAAAGTATCTGAAAATCGGAATTTTTGGCTCCGATTCCGAAAATCTTTGATCTTTTTCAAAAAATTCCGCCCCTTAGACTCTGGTTTCTCAAAATTTTCGGGTTTTCCTTGTTTATTTTTTAAAGAAATTTTGGATAATTATTTTTAAGAACGATTATATATCGTTATATACTTTTTTTTAAATCATTATTAGATTGTAATTTATGGTAATATCGATTTTAAAGCAAATTTTGATTCTCAAAAATATTATCACATTAATCAATTATCAATTCCCCCAGATGATTTGGTCCTCCCAGTTGCACTCTTCCAGCTCGGCATTGCCAATTTTGTCCTCCGGGAAAATGGAAAAGTCAGGTACCACCGAAGGAAAACACGAGTTTTTAGCTTTAGCATTTCTTTTCGTCCTCGAAGATTCTGAAAATTCATTTTTCTATAATTTTGAATTTTTTGTTTACTCTTGGAGTCCGAAGTTGAAGAAAAAGAAAATGCCGACGGTCTTTTCAGATACTTCAGGAACGAGCCGTCCTTCCCTGTAAATTAAAGGGAGGGCTCACTTGTCAGATTTTATTAGTCGAAAAATCGGAATTTCAATATTCGAAATCAAATTAATTTTTTTATTGCGGTCTTATACTTTATACTCCCTAATAAATTGAAAAACAAAATGCCTAATTTCCTTCCACCAAGACCAATTTTGGTCATTACTGGTCGCTTTTTTTTTGCTTAAAATTTCAAAGAAAATTGGTCAACTGTTTCGAGTTTTTCTTCGCCTTTTTAATTAATTTTTCCCCCTTCTCTGACCCCCAGAAAAAATTTTTATTTTGAATTTCGCAGCCTCCTTGCTACGGCCTTGCTATTAATAAGTATGCCTTGAAATTGTAAAAAAATATTTTGTAGCTAGATAACGGAACAACGGTTTTCACCGCCGCGTTTTTTTCCGCCGCACTAGAAAAATGATCAGAACTTTTTTCATATAAAACATAGAGAAATGAGTTTGGTGTCAAAAGATGTCTGCTAATGTCTGCTACAAGATTGTAAGAACAGCTTTCCGATTAGGCCAAGTAGAAAAAAAAGTTATGGCCAGACCATTGGCCAAAACCACGATTTTATGGCTCAGCTTGGCCACACTTTTTTCTACTTGGCCAAATCGGTTAGTTGTTCTTGCAAGTTTATAGCAGACATTTAGAGCTATCTTTTGACACCAAACTCATTTCTATATGTTTTACTTAGGGTGTAAACTAAGTTCGCGACCCTCCTCACAAATTTCTTTAAAATATTTTTTAAAAAATCAAATTAAACACAATGAATCGTCGAAAGATTTAACATTATTATCTACGATGTACTATCTCTTTTTACGCAAAAAATTAATTCTCTGTATCTAAAATTAAGGGGATTATAAGCAAATTACCATCTGGGATTATTTTTGGCATGGTCAAATTGGGCCATATTTTTCCCAATAATCGAATGGGCTAAAGAACCAATTCAAATAATTATTTGATAGAGGATTATCTGGCGAATATTTTAGGTAAAAATGAGTTCCACAATAATTCTATCTAAGATTTTTCTGGGAGACTTTTTTGAAAAATCGATTTTGAGCTAACCTGCCAAAAAACCATTCCTTAGTAAAATGACCAAAACAAGTTAAGAGAATTGAATTTTTGAAGTATTTTACTTATTAATGACCATTTTATTGAATCATAATGGTTTAATCATTTGAAAAAGTCTCAAAGTTGAGATTCACGTTTTGACCCCTGTAAATGGCCTAAATTTTGAGTAGTTTGGTGACCTCATATTACCCTTTATTACACTTTTCAAAAATTTATTTTTTTGTGAATATAAAAGAGGGTCCTTTGGGCTATTTTTAGTGCCAATTTTAATTTTACAATTGGGCGTGATAGTTCAACTAGATATCATAAAAAATATGGTCGGATGCGAATTTTGGGTATATTTGTTATAAAATTAATAACTTTTTAAAAACATGCTTTAAAATTGATTTTTCTATCAAAAATGAAAGTGAACAATTTGTTCTTTAAAATAAAAAAAGATCACGAAGATTGATAGCAGAATTCCAAAGTTATGAATTTTTTAAAATGCTCCTGTTAGGAGGGTCGCGAACTTAGTTTACACCCTAAGTATCTGAAAAAAGTTATCATCATTTTTCTAGCGCGGCGGTGAAAACCGGTGCACCCCTAGATAAGGCCCATTTTTTTAAAAACGAAACATTTGCTTGAAATTTTAGATTTTTAACGAAATTGCCTTTGAAAAACAATTTAGGCTTAGAACAGGGTCTCTAACAACTTAATCGGTTACAAGATTTCCATCAGAAACTTACAAGCAGACAGGAATTGCTTCAAGGTGGGCGTCTTCTCGGTAGGGATCCATCCACACTTGGGCAACAGATCATGCTTGTACCGCGAGAGTTCTTTGATCACCTGAAAATCAATAAAATCGATCGATCAAATATTTCGAAATCTCGTCTTTTACCTCTTTCCTAGCCTTCTTCGAGTCCATGATGATGTTGTCTTCCCAGCGGACATAGTTCATCGGCAAAAATGTATTTTCTAAAAAATAAAAATTATAAAAATCCGATACTGTAAAATTAATCTATTAATGAATTTTTATTTTCGGATCATGTAGTAATAGGCACGTAGCCCACATGCAGGGAGGGAATACCCCTTCACCAGCCAAAAAATGCCAAGACAAAAAAATCAAAAGGATCCTCTTTGTTAATATTTTTAAGAAAATTTCGAAGAAAAAGTGACAAATTACTTTAACGCAGGGGCTTGTGTTTTCGCTCATTTTTCTTAAAAATTTGTCATGGTTTGGAGGGCGGATGTTCGAATCCGCACGAGGAATTTTGTTTTTTTTTGTGGTAATGATTTCAGAATTTACTACCCTAAAACTGTCATGTATTTTTTTGAAAATTTTAAAAAAATCTAGTAGGTCCAATTCCAAGGATTTTCAAAATTTAAAAGGGAACTACCTGCTGGAAGTTCAGGACGCTCCACCAGCTCGCCTTCCTCCGTATCGTTCCAAATCTACAAAAATTATGTAAAAATTCGAATTCTGTAGTTCCGCCAATTTTTACGCTGCCAAGTCGGAAAACTTTTCGGTAACGATATGCACGCTTGAACTTTCTGCGTGGCACCATGTCATCCGAAGCATTCGGCAGAATGCGATTCAGATCCTTTGCACGCAGCAAATCCTAAACAAGACAGGAAAAAAGTTTAGGTCCGACCGAAACTTTAGATATTTTTTGTCCGAATTAATAATAAAAAAAATTATTCCTTAAATTTAAGGACCAAACTACCTAGTAAGCTAAAAGCTTCGGATGAAAAACAATCGATCCAAAATTTCCCTGATTTATAAAATGAAAAATCCTCAGTTTTTTACTAGTAAAATCACCCACGAGTTCAGCTCCGGCGGTCCTTATCGGGACCACCGACAACCCTTATTATAGTGAATTTCTTCAACAAGAGTTTTGGACCCCCCCCTTCCCCCAATATAAGGATTTTGATGATTTTCGGTGTGGTGGACCCTCCATGGCAAAATCCTGAATACGCCACTGGGTCCAAAAATCCTAAATTTTTCTTCAAAATTTGCTTATATGACATCCGTGAATCAATGTTTTTTCTAATTTAAATACCCTAATAATATGCACCCAGGAAACTCAAAATTTTCTAATTTCCCCCCGATTTCCTACCTGTTCATCCGTGCAAAAATCCAACAATTTTTGCGTTTTTTGACCCATGCACATCAGCTCCGATTGGTTGTTGGTGTCCATCGATTTCTGCTGTTGATCCATTCGGGTCCTGTAGGTTCGCGATGGGCTCCAAAGGTCGTCCTTAACATCGGCCACGCAGTCAGGTCGTTGAAAATTGCCTCCAAAAATGCGCGTAAACCGAAGAATGGCACCGTGCGCAAAGTCCGGAAAGTGGGCCCTGAAAATTAAGATCCAAATAAAATTTAAAAAAAAAGATTTTGAAATTTGTTTGAAACAAAATTCCAAAAAATCCCGTAAACTAAAATTTAGGTTTTAATTTAGATTTAAAAAATGCAAAAAAATAATTTTTTATAAGGTTCGTATTCAAGTGAATTTCCCTACAATTTTTGCGGATTTTTTTTAACGAAAAATCACCGTAAAAGACTGACTTGTGAGGGTGGGAAATAAAATTCTGCACAATTTTGCCTTTTATACTTTTGGTCTAACTGGTCTAACAAAAAAGTTTTAGGCCAGACTGGCCGCACCAAATTTAAAATACATTGAGGATCATTATGAATTTAGAATCAAAATTATTTAAAAAAAAATTGGGCTCGCTCCATGACACTAAAATTTTTTGGAAAAATTTGGATAAATTTTAAAGGATCATTAATAAATTTCAGACGCCAAAACCTTAACTTCAATAATTAACAAAATCAATGAAATTAAACCTCGGATCCTGGTTTCGAAAATGCTCCGGAAGATTGCGTGCAAAAACGTTGTCCGATGTTTCAGATTCAGAATCCATATAAAAACTTTAAAGATCAAAATCTGAATGGAATTCCTCGAAATGAAAAATTGGATTAAAAATGAAATAAATATTTTGAAGCAAATTCAATGAATTTTTTGCATTTTTGTAAAGATCTCGACATTTTGTGAAAATATTTATCCAAAGATCCAAAATAAAATCTGCAAAATTGGTGACCAAATGAGATAAAAAAAGGATATCCTTTGGGAAGGGGCGGTGATCGGTCCAAATATGTATTATGTGGGGGAGGGCGGCGAGTGATTTGGCTTCCGAGTCTGTCGCTGTCGTTCATCCATCCCGTCCATCCATCCGTCCGGCCTTCTATCGGTGACAACGGCGCTTGTGAGCAGACAATTCCGCCTTGGAATCCGCCGAGTTGCGGCAACGATCGCAATAGCGCCGACCGGTACTGAATGGAATGTGAAATTGGTCCATAAAATTTAGGATTTTTGAGAAAAGCAACCTTATGTCCTTTGGCGCCTCCCGGATGGATGCGCTTTCCATGTCCGCGCAAATGTGTGGCCCTAGCAAAAGCCTTCGGACAGCGGTGACACTGAATTTGCGGGAAATTCCATTTGCATACATACCAGGCCCGTAACGAGAGGGGACAATAGAGGCGGGGCAGGTCGAAAATTTTCATAAGGGTCCCCCTGTTGATTTTGGTTACATTTTCAAAATTTTCTCCGGCGGCCCTTATCAGGGCGCTGGCATTCTAAATGCTTGTTCTAAAGCAAAAAATAACCAAATTTCTGTATGAAAAGCAGCTAAATTCGTATAAAAAAATTTCTTCGACCTTAACTCAATTATTCTTAAGAGATGAAAAAGTTTATTTAATTTATTTAAAAAATAAATCGGAGCTGCGGTTAAAAATTATTAAATATTTCATTTTCTGTTATCAATATAAAATTTGCAATTTTTGAAATTGATCTCATTTTATCCGCTGATTGAAAAGCAACAAAAAAACGGTGAAAAAATCAAAAAGAATCAGCCAATCGTTTGGGTCTCCATGTCACTACTCCTCAGTCTCGGCGGCAATGCGATCGGACATCTCCCTCACCAGAGCCACGACTAAAGTTCAAATCAAAAATACATTTCGGTCCCAATTGATCATTAATAAAACCAAAACACGGCGCACAAATCCCATTGCTTCACGTTCACTCAGCCGAGCTTCAAGTTCACTGACCCGAGCTTCAAGTTCGCTGACCCGAATTTCAAGTTCAATGCGGTCGCTGATCATTTCGTCGAGCACAGCCAGAACTAAAATTCAAACATTATATATTACTAATTTTTTGAAAAATTAATTTGCTTAAAATTGACTTCCCTAGAAAGACCTCAAGCTCCAGGTGATGCCCCCATTTTTAATCCAAAAATCAAAGGAAGTGAATGAAAAAATTGGTATGGCAAAAACCTAATAAATCCGGTAAGAAAATCGGCCTAAATCATAAAAGCAAGGTGAATTTTTTAGATTTATTCACTTCACTTTTATTCAATTAGAATGAAGCAAACTTACAGCACAGAAGCTTTTCTTTATCTTCGTCGCGCTCCGCCTTGCCCATCATTTTAGCGAGTTCATCAATGAAACGCTCCATGTTGGCAGTTTGATCGGCCAAGTCACTCCACTCAAAATTTTCGCGTTTGCCCAGTAGATGCGCAGAGACAGCTAAAAACAAAGAAATGTGATCAGGAATTTTAAAATTCCGATTTAATCCATTTTAAAATTAAAATTTCCTTACCGCCAAAAATATGGTTCGCAATCCGTTTTTTAAGTCCAATCTTTTCGTCGGGCATTTTCTTCAGAGCGTCGGACAAGGCATATCGCGCGATGATCATTTTCCCTTCCTAAATTCGAAAAAATGAGTTTGTAGAGGGACAAACACAATAACTTTTGGTAAATTATTAATATTTAGCCTTTTCATATAAACCTAGCTCGCTATTCGCTAAGCAAACGATTGGTAGCAATATCATGCCAAAAAACCCAAAAATGCAAACCATCTTAATTTTGAAAAAAAATAATCTTAATGAGCCAATTTCTTACCTGACGAACACCTTTCACTAGCCAATCTAATTGACGTGCCAACAAAAAATGGTCGAAACTTCGGGAAACCCGTATGGTGGCCCAGCGGAGGTGGAAGGGTAGGGCACTGATCAACTCGGATCGAAGTTCCGGGGGCAACCATAGCCCTTTGTTCATCCCCATCGATTTTTTTGGAAGGCGAATTGCGGGTGAGTGGGAGAGGACGGGTCAATGCAGGGAATAGTTAAGAAGTGGAATGGGTGAGGAAGCCTACGATAGGTGGGGATTG
>LDKF01000970.1:8191-29694 GCA_001026735.1 Rotylenchulus reniformis
CCCCCCCCCTTGCCGAGGTATGATAGTATGTCTGTGGAGTCAAGAAAATTTTCTATAAATTTGCAATAAAAAGATACGAATAAAATATTGAAATATTTTTTTGTATAAGAAAATACGTAAATAAAAACACTTACCATTCCAAAATGTTGGACGGCAATGGGGCGGCGATGGCATAGGGCACCGGGTCCTTGATCAGCTTTTGGTAGTCCTTCTTCAGTCGCGTCACTGCCGTGATTGTTGCTCCGCCCATAATTTTAAATATTTCTGAAAAATTATACCGGAAAATCAATAAAAAAATTGCAAAAAAGTAATGGATTTCTAAGAAACCCGAATGTAACAAATTCAGCAATTAAAAAAATTTCGTTATAAAAAAGAAGATATTTAGGCCATTGTGATTTGTGAGAAATATCGTAAAAGATAAAAATTTGACAAGATTATGCTTAGAAAATACATAATAAAAAGAATAATTAGGATTATGTGGTGTCGTGTCGTCGTTAAAGATGGATTTTGGGGGTTAAACATTTTTGAGCAATAAATTAAACTGGAAAAAGTTCACTTTCCCCAAAAATCCTAAATTTTTAATGATGTGTGATGTGCATGATTGATTGAAAAAACGATTTATCACAATTTTGCCGTTTTCATTTCCGTATTCTGTTCCCAGCCGACGGCGGAGGAGGCAAAAGTGGCACAGGTCCGTCCGAGTTATTCGCCATTGTTATTGGTTGGTTGTTGTTGTTTGACGTGATAGTTTTCTTCTAAAAATGCAAAAATCCAAATTTTTCAATAAATAAGAATTTAGTCCGGAAAGATTTCTGCAAAAAAAGACGAAGAAAATCCTAAATTTTGAGCCGAAGAAGCTCAACTCACCCCGATGTTCACAGTGATGGTCTGGCCCTCCTTGAAGCTCAGGTCCAATTTGGGCGTGTTCTGCTCCTCCTTCAGTGCTTCGTCGCACTTTTTCACCGTTTTGAAATGGTCCTGAACCGCCACATTCAGGTCGAAGGAGTCGCTGCGATCCGCAAATCCGATGCCCACAAATGCGGTTTGGCCGTTGTCGTTGCGAAGTCGGATGACAAAGTAGCGGGACGAATCGGTGACCGGCTCGAACTCCACGGAGCCCAGTTGGGCAATCGGGGCCCTGGCGAAAAGTTGACCTGAAATGGTCGAATTTACAGAAATTCCGAGGAGCATTGGGATTTTTCGAGAATATAAACCTGAATTTTTGTCCTCTAGCCGAATCTCAAGGTTGTTGGCGATTGAAATGAGCCTAAGCCGTCCGACCCAGTCTGGTGTGTCCAATTTCCAGTCGGCCGCCCTCAAATTGAGCAAAATAAGGATTTTTAAATTTGTTGTTGGTCTATAATGCCAAACCTGTATCCTTTGTTGCCCGTCAATGGTGGGATGCGATAGACAAACACTTCCGACTTGACCAGCAACACAAGCTCATAGGCACCCGAATCAGCCGACATTTTATTTTATTAAAATCCTTTATCAAAAGATAATTTAAGTAAAATATATATCATATATAGGGTTGCCAAATGAAGTCAAATGACTTTTTTTTCTGCTGGCCTAAAATGGCCTAAAAACCATCTAAAACGCATTTTTAACTTGACCCGACGTCTCTAGCTTGCGTTTTTATATGACTTTTTTTGACTTTTTTGCCCTTTTTGGGATTTTTATGACTTTTTTGGACTTTTTATGACTTTTTCACGACTTTTTTGACTTTTTGGAGCAAATTTTTAATTTTTTTGTCTTATTTTTTTGAAATTTATAGCTCAAAATCGAAATTTTTTTGGGAAAACTACAAAAATTTCAAAGAATTTTGGTGTCAAAATTTAAAAATCATTAATTTTTATAATGGAAATTACAAAAAATTTTTGCTAAATTTCTGATTTTTTCTTAACTTTTAAGTTTTGATTTTTAATCTGTTTTATGAATTGAAATTGCTTCTAAAAACAATAAAATACATTTGCAGAGAAAATTTACTTTTTTGTTCACTTTTTTTGCAATTTTATTCATTTTTTCATTGACTTTTTGTGACTTTTTTGGCACTTTTTGACAATTTTCATGACTTTTTGGGGATTTTTTGTGACTTTTTTAGTCGACTTTTTCGGGATTTTTTATGACTTTTTTTGGCAACCCTAATCATATATCATATCAGTTTGAACGAAAATCGCCATCAATCAAGCTTTTTAATTATCTCTTAATTTGTAATTTAATTAATCGGTTCCTTAATTTCCCATTTCCCCCCTTTCCCGGGGTCAACGCAGAAGATCCCCAAAGACAAAAGATCCCCAAGGAATTTCTAGTCGTTTTTCGGGGTGTAGGGGGTACTTGTGTAGTTGGTGTCTACTTTTGACCCCCCCTACACAAAAAATTTTAAGAAATTCATTTTAAAGCGCCTAAAAACGACTTTCCTAGAGAAACTTTTGATGCTGAATCCGATTCTGACGTCCATTTTGACGTTATGCGTCAACTGACGTCACTTTTTGACGTTGACGTCAAAAAATTTTTGAATTTTAAAAAATTAACGACAATATCAAAAAACGCATGTAAATGGCATAGAATGCCAAAATGGACATCAGAATGGGATTCTGCGTCAAAAATAACTCAATTTGAAAAATTCAAAAAAAAATTTTTGACGTCAACGTCAAAAAGTAACGTCAGGTGACGCATTACGTCAAAATGGACATCAGATTTGGACTCAGCGTCAAAAATTATCCTAAGGAAGTTATTTTCGGATGATTTTTTGGGAAAATTTAAGCAAAAATTTAGTTGTGGAGGGGGGGGGGTCAAAAGTAGACACCAACTACACAAGTACCGTAGGGTACATTTTTCGGTGGTTTCCTATAGTTTTCAGTTTTCATTCTCTTTTATAAGATTTAAAAGAAAATTTTTTCACCCCTAGAAAAATCCTAGAAATTTTGGCACTTGTGTAGCTGGGGTCTCCGATTTGACCCCCAAAATTTTGGAAAAAATTTTTCATTTTTTTATTGTAAAATGTTATTAAAAATACATTTTGATTATTGTTTTAGCCTCAAATTAATAATAAAAGGGCTAAAAAAATTCACTCTTCGCGATTTATTCGAGAAATTGAGCTTATCGGATGAACTATTTGAACAATGGCTCAAGGAAATTGGACTACTTCACACTCAAAGAATATGCGGCAAAGCAATGCGCTACAAATGGACAAAAAAACCGTGTTAATCCCAAATGGCAATGTACTTCCGCAAAAAAAATTTTTATATTTTTTTCAAAAATTTCAAATTTTTTTTCAAATTTTCAAAAAAATTTTTTTCAAAATTCCAAAATTTTTTTTTTCAAAATTCCAAAATTTTGTGGATTTGTGGATCCTACGTCAGGGCAGCATACACAGACGATTGAGAGCACGTGGCAGAAATTCAAGGCTGGACACAAAAGTCGATACGGAACAGCTAGATCTGTTTTCGCGAGCTATATTTGTATGATTTTCTGTGGCGTCGCCAATTCGATGGACCCGATGTTTTTTTCCATTTCTGGTCCCAAATTGCTGAATTGTACCCTGTTTATTCTTAAAATGATGTTTTTAATAACATTTTACAATAAAAAAATGAAAAATTTTTCCCAAAATTTTGGGGGTCAAATCGGAGACCCCAGCTACACAAGTACCGAAATTTTCTTGGGGATCTTTTGTCTTTTGGGATATTCTGCTACCATCCCATTTTTCCATTTTTTTCATTATTTCTCATTGACATTCTCCAAAATTTATTTCCTTAATCCAGCAGGATTAGAGCTTCGAGTTTGTAATTTGTAAGCAAGGCCCGGCAGACAAGGCCTTTATGTAGAAATTTATTTTCTAGTTTTCTACTTTTTCTCTTCGGTTCTTCATTGAATTTTTAAAAAATATTTTTTCTCGCAACGATTTCCCCTTTTATATCGATTGATTTTTCTTTGTTTGTCTGGCGGTGACTCACTCTCTCGAAAGATCAACGCTCTTTTCTCTGCTTTTGCCCTTTGCTTCTTCTCAATTTTTAAGCTTCCTTTTTGCACATTTTAATAGAGCAAAAGCAGCGAAAATATCGATTGAATTTTGCTCTCACGAGAATTTTTATCGGCAGATGTCCTTGTCTTCAAAATAAGAAATTAGTAAAATTCGTAAAATGCTTAAACAAATTTAATCATAATTTTATACTTTAAGGACTGAAAAAATCATATTTGATAAAAATTCGTATAAAACCCTGGAAGTATTTACTATTTAAAAACAAAAATCCAAATTTTAAGCTCGTCCTCCAATATGTACATACCAATTTCAAAAAACGAGTAAAAAACTGCTTTTTCCCTACTCAAACTAAAAAATAAATAAAAATTAGACGGACCTCTGGGTCCAGATCCAGACCTGGGTTTTTCTGGGCACGAACCCAGAGGTTTTTGCGCCAAATTCTGGTTTTTCCGGGTTTCTGGGTTTTAAAACAAAAAACCTGGGTTTTAAAACCAGAAACTAGCAGATGCTCCCGATTTTCAACCCAGAAATCTGGGCTCAGACTGAGTCCGTTGTCCGGTCTCTAATAAAAATGAACCGGCAGATTTTTAATTAAGGTTAAGCTATGCTTTAAACACCAAATCCCAAAGTACTATGTTTTTTGAGTTTTTTATACTTTGATCATAATCAGCATTTTAGATCGTTTGGCAAAGAATCCACCCTCAACTTCATTCCTCATCCGTGACCGAATCGGGATACATTTGTATTATTTGTATTGTACTATTTCCGATTCTAAAAAACGAATTTAATCTTAAATTCGATCATTCTGAAACCCATGCTGCATGTGTTTGATCAGATTAATCTTAAACATGACCTTGATTCATTCAGTCCTTTCCGTTTCCATCACTCTGCAATAAGTAACTCTCTCTTCTCCGCACAATAAAATTTATGGTGCAGAACACATAAATAATAACGAACCACCACCACCGAATGACAGCACATGACCCCATCAACAGGGAAAGGAAACGCAATTTGCTTGGGAAATTCGGGTCCATCAATCACATTGACCTGCTGAACTCTCGAGCGATCGATCGGTGCGCTCAAGGGCGTTATACGCTAATTAGGGCGCCCATCACACGCACCCAATTCTTGCTCATCCATTGTGATTTGTTGAAGGATGGGGATGGATTTGCTCGTCAGTGTCCGAAAAATGAGCACAAATTGAATTAAAAATTTTTATTCTTAACTTCCACACAGCGGCCCATTCCCAGAGTGTGGAATTCCAAATTATGCTTGATTTTTTCAATTTTTTTTAGAGATTTAATACCATAAATCTAAGTCACACGCATTCACACCCATCTCCAGCAATGAGCAACAGCAACCACGGCGACGAGTATTTGCGCACTTTTTTCCAGCGACCGGTACCGTCATCGCCGCAGAAGTTCCTGACACCGGTAGGCGTAATTCGCCCAAAAAATTTTGCAAAAAAAAACAATTTATACTTGATAATTTGGGATCTATTGATTTAATCCAACAAATTTTCCCATTTTTTCAGCGCGGCTCTCCACAGACCACGCCGACCAAGTACCGACCAGACGGAGGCGACCGTTACATTCCGGTGCGCGAAAGTGAGCACGACTGGTCCGTCAAATACGCTTCGATCGCGCAGTCGCCACTCGTGGACGCTTCGAACACCCCTTCTCGTCGGCTTTTCACCGACACCGCCAACCAACATCCGAATTTCTCGTCTCCTGCCGTATCATCTAGTCATCACAACCATCATCCGCATCAAGTATTTTAGAATTTATTTTTTAAATAGAAAAAATTGCCCTAGTAGGAATGTAAAATGATTTAAATTTTTATCCAATATAATTTAAAGTTGGCTAGAAAAATCGCGAAGATTTTTATTGACTAATTTTTAGTGCAGTTCTTGATTATTTGAATAATTTTATCCTTTCGATTAGAGATCGGACTGGTCGGTTAACCGAACGGTTTTTTTCGGTTATCGGTTTCGGTTTTGTGACCGAAAATAACCGACCGAAGAATTTTGGATTTTTTCGGTTTTTTTCGGTTTCGGTTTTTTTCGGTTATTTAACCGAAAATAACCGACCGAAAATTTCTCAAAACCGAGAAAACCGACCGAACTTTTTCATAAAAAACCGATGAAACCGACCGAAATTTTCTTCGGTTTTTTTTCTAAAAATACCGATTTTTGGCCAAATATGGCGGAACTTTCTCAAGAAAAAAGAAAAGAAATTTTTTTTTCAAAAATTTCTCAAGAAAAATTTTATTTAATTTAACCTGACTTAAAATTAAAAATGATTAAAAACGTCCGCTGAAAGTATTGTCTGGCAAATTGGATTTTTTAAATAAATAACCAGGAGTACAAATGTATCCAAAATTGTCAGAACAAGCTAGGAATTTCTTGTCAGCTCCTGCCACAGGCGTTGGCAGTGAACATATAGAAATATTGGGCACTTTTGCTGTTTGTGTCTCCGATTTGACCCCCAAAATTTTTGCAAAAAAATTTTTTTCATTGAAAAATGAGTTCCCAGGGGTAAATTTTTACGCTGAATTCGATTCTGGCGTAAATTTTGACGTAATGCGTCATCTAACGCAACTTTTTTACGCCGACGTCTTATGCACTGATTCCCAATTGACTATGATAAATAGTACTTTTTGACGTCAGCGTCAAAAGGTGACATCAGATGACGCATTACATCAAAATGGACGACAGTATCGGATTCAACGTCAAAAATTAGCCCCGGGAAGTCATTTATTCACAAAAAAGTGAAAAAAAAATTTCCAAAAAAAAAATATTTTTTTTTGGGGGGGGGGGTAAAATCGGAGAAACAAACTCTGCAAAGGTGTCAAATATCAAATTTTTTTTATAAATTTTTAAAAAAAAGAACCATTTTATCATATGTTCATTTATCAAATACTGGAATTTTAATTTTTTTTACCAAAATATTGATTTTTAATTTGATTTTTAAACATCTCGAAAAAATAACCGAAACCGAAAAAATAACCGAAAAATTTTTTTCGGTTTTTTTCGGTTTCGGTTTTTTTCGGTTATTTAACCGAAAATAACCGACCGAAGAATTTTTTATTTTTTCGGTTTTTTTCGGTTTCGGTTTTTTTCGGTTATTTAACCGAAAATAACCGACCGATGCCTTTGTCCGATCTCTACTTTCGATTAATACTGAACCCCAACTTTTGAGCACAAAAAATAGCCATCATTTTATAAACAATTAAAAAATTATTTTTAAATAAATATTTATAATGTTCATTTAGAACTCGTCATCATCCTCTGCCTCCAACCACAACAACAATGCCAGCAGCAATGTCAATGCGTCCACTTCCGGTTCCACAACTTCTTCCACTTCTGTGATACAAACTGAACAGCAGCAGCAACAGTCCAGTCACGACAGCAAAACCCACGAGGCACTGCTGAAAAATGAACTGCTCAAGCACACCATCATCGATGTCAGGGTAAGGCAGAATTTTGAAATAATTTTTTTATTAACTTTGATCAGGCATCCCAGGATTTCGGGATAGGGGGAGCAAGAGCACAAATTTTCAGCCGAATTTTTAAATTTTTTTGAATATATAGGCTCTTTTCTTAAGAAATTTGGTCAATTTTTTGCTTAAGGCATGTTTTTTTGGAGAAATAAAAGAGCGATTTCAGAGCGATTGTGACAGCACAGAGGGTGTGCAAACGCTGTACCGAAACAGCCATCATTCACTGTTCAAGTACACCCATAAAGCTCCCTGTTCCTCGTCCTCTGTCAGCGGCAACTCCGACGCGCCCTCCTGCACAGTGCCGCTGTTCTCCACAAGTCCGCTTTCTGCTGGTCAGTATTAGTCAATTTTTCGAATTTCACGAGTTTTTCTCCCCCCCCCCCCCCCCCTCCACATTCCTGAAATTTTTTTTATATGAATTGAAATATTTTTTACACTAAAAATTTTGCATTTCAGATAGTCAACGCCTGCTCAAATCGCCCAGAAAGCCACAGCGCAAAGTACCAAAGAACCCTTATAAAGTAAGAGGTATTTAAATAAAATAAATTTTCTTTCAAAATGTTTAAGGTTCTGGATGCGCCCGAGCTGCAGGATGATTTCTACTTAAATCTGGTGGACTGGTCCAGTCAAAACATGCTGTCCGTGGGATTGAACACGTATGTTTCACCAAAAAATAATGGTTTTATGCTTTTTTTTGCAATGCCGGTTGTCGGAGGCAGCATTTTTTTTAAATTTTTTAACATAAAATTTCCTCCTCCAGCTGCGTGTATCTGTGGAGTGCGTGCAACTCGCAGGTGGTCAAACTCTGCGACCTGAGCTCGGAGACCAACGAGTCGGTGACCTCGGTGCAATGGAGCGAAAGGGGTGATCTGCTCGCGGTTGGCACCCACAAGGGATACCTGCAGATTTGGGACACGCATACACAAAAACAGCTGCACAATCTGAAAGTTTGTTTTAGTTTAAAAAACCAATGAAGATCCCTTTGAATTTATCCTATCGGAGACAGACCATCCTTTTCTAAAAAAATATTATTTTCCAATTTTTTGATAAAAAAAATACATTAGGTGCCTATATATAATAAAATAGAAAAGTTGTTTCACCTCTATGGAATCGAACTTGGGCTGGTTAACAAATATAAAAGTTTTAAATCGTAAATAAACGGAGCAGGTCGTTTGGGCGCCGCCGTTTGGGCGCTAGCAACAATAAACTGATCATAACTTTTTATCGAAAGCGCAGATTTTTGAGATTTTGGTATGAATAGATAGCCCTGAATGTCTACTACAACATTGTAAAACCACCATCCGAATTGGCCAAGTAGAAAATAAGTTATGGCCAGATCTTTGGCCAAAACCACGATTTTATGGCTTAACTTGGCCATAACTTATTTTCTACTTGGCCAATTCGGATGATGGTTTTTACAATATTATAATAGGCATTCAGGGCTATCTATTCATACCAAAATCTCAAAAATCTGCGCTTTCGATAAAAAGTTATGATCAGTTTATTGTTGCTAGCGCCCAACAGGGGCGGTTCTAGGATTTCGGCTTGGAGGGGGTACCAATGTCCAGGGGCTTGGAGGGGGTACGCATGCTGGCAGAAATTTTGAAATGTTCATTTTTAGGGGAGTATTTTTGGGTCAAAAGTCGGTATTTAGGGGTGTATTTTTCATTTTTCTCTAAAAATTTAGCAAATTTATAGTAAATTTATCAATTTTGGGGGTCCGGCGGTCCCGATAGGGGCCGCCGGGAGAAATTTTTGAGATTTTAGACAAATTTCTTAAGAAAAATTGTTCAATTTTTCTTCCTCTTTTTCGATTTTTTCCCTTTTTCCTCCCCTGACCCCCCCCCCCCTAGATCCGCCCCTGGCGCCCAAACGGCGGCGCCCAAACGACTCCGACCGTAAATAAATTCACCGACTATGCGCCCGATCTGCCAAGTTAAACAACTTAGGCTTCGGCTTAACACCCTAGGTTCGATTCCCGAATATAAAAATATTTTTTAAATCATTTTTATTCATAAATATTCTTAACTTAACCATAAAATGTTGGATTTTTTATTCTGGATTTATTTATTATTTGCATGTATATTAAGGTGCATGACATGCGCATTGGATGTTTGGCATGGAACGAGCAGGCCATCTGTTCTGGCTCCAGGGATCGGTTCATCCTCTACCGCGACCTTCGAGATATCCAGCGCTCCGAGAAACGCATGAATGCGCATCGGCAAGAGGTGTGGATTTTGGAAATTATATTATTACATTTAAATAAATCAAATATATTGATTTTATAATCATTTTTAAGAAAAATTTCGATTCAAAAAACCTTAATTTCCTACCTTTTTTAAAGGTCTGTGGGTTGAAATGGTCGCCCAATAAGGAGTATTTGGCATCGGGTGGCAACGACAACCAGCTGTTGGTGTGGAGTCTGCGCCGTCCGGAACCCATCCAAATCTATACGGAACACAACGCGGCGGTCAAAGCGCTGGCATGGTGGGCAGAATAACTTTAAAAAATTATTCCGTTAAACTAATAAAAATTGAGTTTTATATGGCCATTGGCCAAAAAAGAGAATAGATTGTAGAAAAAAGGGGAAGGTAATTATCAATCATTTTTTATTTAGTGATTCCTTAAAAATGAACTATTTAGGTCCCCACACCATCCGAGCATTTTGGTCAGTGGCGGTGGGACAGCCGACCGATCGCTGCGCTTCTGGAACACGATGACGGGCCAGGCGATGCAGTGTGTGGAGACGGGAAGCCAGGTGAGAAAAATATTTTAATTGGATTTTATAAGATTCAATTTTGAATAAAATTTTCTCGATTCTTTCAATTTATCCAATGATTTTCAGTTTTTTGGCATTTTCCTTATCTATTGTTAGGTGTGCAATGTGGCCTGGTCCAAGCACAGCCCGGAGCTGGTGTCCACCCATGGCTATTCGTTCAACCAGGTGATCCTGTGGAAGTATCCGAGCATGCAGACCATCACCAAGTTGTCCGGCCACCAATCCCGCGTTTTATATCTGGTAAAACATTCCGGCTTTTTGGGATTTTGTTTCGATTCTTAAGAATTCAAGAGGAGAAAACGGCCAGATTTTTTTTAGTTTTTTAAAGCCTGTAAATCAGAAAATATGGGCTCGGAATTCATGGAATTATATCGATTAATTTTAGAATTATTTTTTTGAACTAAAAACAATGATTTTCGAGTTTTATTAGTGATTCATGTCTAGGGCGTTTGAAAGCCAATTTTCATTTTCATTCAGGCAATGTCCCCGGATGGCGAATCCATTGTCACCGGAGCCGGGGACGAGACCCTGCGTTTCTGGCACGTGTTCTCCAAGACGTCCAGTCAAAAGAGCGTGCGTTCCCGGCTGAACCTGCACAGCTGTATAAGATGATTCGGACATAAAATTCAAAATTTTTATTTTTTGCCCAAAATGTGAATCCTTAATTCCCACGGCCTGTTTTCCGTGCATCTCTCCTTCCAAAAGCTGAATTTCCCCTATTTTTATTGGTATCAATTTCCCATTATTCTTTCCTTCCTTTTTTCCTCATTTTATCATTTTCAAATAAAATGTAATTTTTTACAAGGGCGAAATGAAAAAATTAAGTGAAACAAAGTGCGAAAGAAAGAGATTTCCAAAAAAGTACCCCGAAAAAGATGAATTACGAGAAATTGCACTTTAAAAGCGCAAAAATCAAAAATAAATTATGATCTGATTTCTGATATGGCGAGATAATTTATCGCTGATCACTCGCTGCCACCGCTGTTGAGCTGCAGTCTGCCGCATTCGGCGCAGACGAAAAACTGCACTCCAGGCAACTCGAAGGTGTCCTTCCTGAACTTGAGGCTTGAACTCATACGAAGCAGCACCGGGGAACCACGGTACTCGCCTAGTACCAGACGATTCCTGTGATGGAAAATATAAATTCTTAAAAGAAATTTACAAAAATAAGATCCCAAAATCCCAAAGGGATTAATTAAAATTAGAGACCGGATCGAGACGAGATTTTTCGAGAATCTCGGTTCGAGATTCTCGAAAAATCTCGATTCGAGATCCCTCTCGAAGCTTTTGGGGGTCTTTCGAGATTTATCGAGATTCGAGATTTGGCAATCCTTAAGAATCAGTATCCCAAAAAATTTTTTTTAAATAATGTACCTACCAGCGTAAAATCGATTCCACCGGGGGTAATTTTTGACGCTGAATCCGATTCTGACGTCCATGTTGACTTAATGCGTCATCTGACGTCACTTTTTGACGCTGACGTCAAAAATACCAATTTTTTGAAATTCATCTCAAAACGGCTTCCTTAGGGTAAATTTTGACGCGAATCCGATTCCGACGTCCATTTTAAGGTAATGCGTCATCTGACGTCACTTTTTGACGTCGAAATTTTTTGACGTCAAAAAATTTTTTTTACCAAAATTTAATTTTTAGATTAGATACATCTATATTGTGATAAAATGGCCATGGAACAACTAATTGTAAGAAACTTGAAGGTGATTATATGACCCGGCTATCCTTCATAATGCATTGGGTGCTTATTAGGCAACCATACGGTTCAATAGGTGCGGGCTTAAATATTTATTTTCAACTAATAATTTTCCGAGATTTTTCGAGAGTCTCGATTCGAGATCCCTCTCGAAAAATCTTCGAAACCTCGAAAAATTCGAATTTCTCGCAAAATCTCGAAATATTTTTGAAAAATTCTTATTTATTTGAATCATATTTTAAGCTAAATAAAATCTCTAAGTTAAATCTTGCTAATAAATCTCTAAAATCTCATGTAAAAACTCAAAATCTACAATATTCTTTTTCATATATATTTTTTGAATTTGCAGCAACAACTTTTTATACTCTTATATAGCGACTTATTTTTCTCTTGATTAGTTAGCACTTTTAAATCTCATTAGTGATTTTTTTCATGAATCATTTTGTCAAAAGATAATTGTGAACGAAATCTCGATCGAGATCTCGAAAAAATTTCATCGAGATTTTTTGAGATCGAGATTTTTCGAGAGTCTCGAATCGAGATCGGTCTCGAAGGTTTTAGACATTTTTCGAGACTTTTCGAGATTCGAGAGTCTCGATTCGAGATCCCTCTCGAAGCTTTTGGGGGTCTTTCGAGATTTATCGAGATTCGAGATTTTTCGAGAATCTCGATTCGAGATCCCTCTCGAACCCAAAGTCCGGTCTCTAATTAAAATTTTTTAAAAAATCGCTAGAACTAAAAAGAATAACCCACAACATGTCGATGGCACTGGTGCGTGTCTGGCAAATTTCCTGCTCCTCACTCTCGAACAAAAAGTACTGCTCGTCGTCCAGCATATTTCTGACAAAAATTATTTTTTTTGTAAACAATTTTTCGCTACTTTTGCTCCTCAATGTTTAGCAACAGCTCCTGGTACTCCTCCTCCGTGTAGTCCGACTGGGAGAAGACCCTCGCGCTTTCTGCGCGCATCCGTTCAAAGCACTCGTACAATTCCTAAAAATTTCGGAATTAACAAAAAATGGATTTATCGCGATATTCTAAGATTAAAATCCTAAATTTTAATTTCTATTTTTTTAAATCCTCAAAAAGTTGAATTGAATGAAATGGCTAAACTAAAAAATTCAAATTTCCAAGGAATTGACGTTTTTAGGCGTAAAATAAATTTAAAAGTTTCACCGTTTCGCCAATCTCCAACCAGTCCGCCTTCTTCTGGATGGCATACATATAGAAAAGGGCCTGTACAATGCGCCTGGGCAATCGGATGAAGGCACGCTTGTTGCATCTGAAATAAAAGGGGCAAAAAATAGGAAAGAGAAGGAAAAGAGAGAAAGAATTTTTGGACCAAAAAAAATAAAAAGGACAAAAATATCTAATAAAATGAAAATTAAATAATCCGACAAAACGAATTAACTCACTCCACACAGCGCACGTGCATGTCCTCCGGGCGCAGATGTATTTTCAACTCGTGCAACAAGTGCACCACCAGCAAGGATGGCGGCGTGGTCCCGTCCGTGGTCAACGGGACGCACACCGCACGGCCCCCGGGTAATTGCGAATCCAACTCAAAAAAGAGAAAATTGAGCATTTCACTTATTACTTATTTTTTTTTATAAATCTCACTAATTGTGTTTTTGTATTGTTTATTGGCTTTTTCGCATGAATTTTTACTGTATAGGAATAAGGAGGATAAATACGCAAATTCCTTTTTTCAAAATGTACGATTTTGAAATAAAGAAATAAAACATAAAACTGATAAGAAAAATGCCGAAAATAATCACAGAATTTTTGATAATTCCTTAAAAAAACGGGAAAAAGAATGTCTAATTTTTTTAAGTTGTGATTTTTAAAAGTCGATCAGGATGGATATTCGAAAAATTTCAAGTTTCAAGAGGTCCAAAGAAGTTGAAAAAAAAAGAAAAATTCGAAGTTCGAAAACCAAAACCGTGTATCGCTTGATGATAACCCTGACCCCGATTCCCACTTTCCCACATGTTTGTGCCCTTTGCCGGTGCTCAACACAAAAAAGTCCTGGTTCTCCTCCAGCCGACAGAACTCCACAATCTTCGCCCGGTCTGCAATCAATCGAGTGTCGAAGCCGCACTTGCGCAGGTTCTTGCCCAGTCCAAACAGCATGGAGTCGGCCACGAAGCGCACATCGTGGATGGACTTGAAGAAGGACAGGTCCGGACCCGCTCGGCTGGCCACCATGGCGGCACCTTCCTGTAAAATTTTTGATGGATAAATGGAAAATAAGAAAAAAAATTATAAAAAATATTTTCAAATTTAGGGAAAAATTTTGTCAAGAAAACTCACCAGCACTTTGGTGATAAAGTCCTGCTGACCCTCCTTGCCGACCCTCACCATTTGTCCTTCCACCAATGGGATGATCGCCGGTCTGGGCTTTTCCTCATCAAATTTGATTAAAGAAAATTGCTTCAGCGACTCGGTCACCGCCTTATTCGGGATGCTAAAAAGTATTCTTATTCTCAAATTTCACCCATTTTCCACTGATTACCTATGGAGTTTCTTGGCAACAATGCGGAAAATGCGTCTCAGACAGTAGGCATCCTGGGCCGCGTATATTTTCTCTGAAAAAATTAATTATGTAAATTAATTTTTTTAGAAAAAAGTGAATCAATTCGATTCAATCCAACTCCAGATTGCTAATATGATGTATTTTTTATTTTTCGCTCCCTATTTAGGCTTTTTGTATTTTATTTATAATATCAAGCAATTAATGGGAATTGTCTAAAATGATTTTTTTATAAAAAAAATAATAAATTTCGACAAAAAAGATGTTCTACTTACGTTCCAATCGCAATGGTCGGTGGCTCCAGTTGCCCACTCGCTCGCTCTTCTCTAACTTCTTGCCCAGAAAGTAGTCGCTGACATCTGCCAGCGACAAGTTCTTCGGCGGATCCGTGTCCGGGCGATCAAACAACGCCGCATTGGCCTCTTGGACCAGTCTGGCCTGGCTGAGCAGCCGGTACATGCACACCACGTTGTCCAGCCGGGGCAACAACTGCATGATCCATGGGAAGGTGTTGCGCAACACGCGCAGATCGTTGCGAAAATCATAACCTATAATTGGAATTTCATGGACAATTTAACCGGTGTCCATAAGGTTTTTAACAGATGTCCATAAGTCCAAAGGAAAACAATATTATTTTCTCTTCTATCTTATGTTGTCTTTTCGCGGCGAGGAAAAAAAAGAAAAATGAGAGACAACATTAACAGACACTGTGAATTCGGTCAGAGAAGTTCCTATGGACACTGACAAAAATTCCTCGATCTGTAATTTTAAAAAATAAATATATTATATTTTCCCAATGATTCAAAAGTCATAAATTTTAAAATGGAAATTATTTTATGAGAACATCTCATAAATATATTTAGACATTCTATAAATGAATTAGTTTCACGTTCTATATTAGCTTATTTTAACCTAAACCCAAAAGTATTATCATGAGATTCAGTTGAAAAAATAGGAACTAAAAATCAATTAAATTTATGT
The DNA here is from genome assembly GCA_001026735.1 of Rotylenchulus reniformis. Lineage (NCBI taxonomy): Eukaryota > Metazoa > Nematoda > Chromadorea > Rhabditida > Hoplolaimidae > Rotylenchulus > Rotylenchulus reniformis. The sequence goes on from LDKF01000970.1 coordinate 23,673, forward strand.
ATTTATCCTTCTTTTTAGCTCACCGATTTTGCGCATCCCTTTGGTGCAAAGCAGCGCATCAAGGAAGTTGAGCCATTGATCCTTTGTGAGTTGTTCGTTTGTTTCCAGAACAAGAGCATCCACAAGATAAACGCGTTGTTTGGTTGCAATTTGGATCAGGGAAATCCTGAAAAGTTAAATCGCAAATTTTTTTCCACTTTAAGAATTGGAGTAATAAGAAAAATATTTTTACAAAATAGTGTTTTACTGTTCCGTGGTGGACACAAAATGGGGCCGCCACTCGGCATCGATGCCGATCAGCTCCTCGCCCCCATTGCGCAGATGGTCAATCAGCAGCTCCAACTCGGCCCATTTGTCCACCAGGACCATCGGATAACCTTGCTCCAGCTCGCACTCGTTCTCCTCCTCCAACTTTTGGTTTTGTTCCTGAATTGCTGTGTGCCTAAAAAAGTATGAACTATAATTCTTGATTAAAAATTGGTTTTTGTATAATCAAATCTAACTTATATTGGGTTGTCCCATAATAACTTGCCCCCTTAGGATAAAAATTCCATAACTTTTTTTAAAAATTGCTTTCTGAAAAAAGTGCTTTCCCAGATTAATAGACCTTCGCAATTTTGGGTCCGAAGAAGAAAATTTTCTTTCATTTATTCATTTTAGTTTGAGATTTTTAGACCCCTTCAAAATTTTTGGGTCCGACCCCCTGCTCGGCTGACCTCCCCCTTTTTATGTATGATTTAGAAAAATATTCGATCGCTAAAACAAACCTCTAAATTTTAGTTTATACTGCAACCCACCGTTTTATCGATTCGTGCACGTCTTCAACATCCCTCGGGTATTGCTCACAGAAATACCGCAGCTCTGGTATGTACTGTTGTTCCGGGAGGCGTAGCTTCACTGCAAAATGGTAAGCGCGTTTGGGCGAGTCCCACTCGCAGCAAAGTCGGCGGAAGTAGTAATCCCGCACGTCCGGACACGACGACAGGGCGTGCTACACGAAAAAATAGCATAGAATTGGAGTTCAAACAAAAATCAGAAAAACATGTCAAATTTTATCGAAAATTTAAACATTTAAGAGAAAAATATAATGATACGGTTCATTTCCTTCGATGCCAAATTTGGTATATAATATAATTTATGCGAATTTTAAAAGAATTAATTATTTTTATTTTTTCTGAATTAAGGATTAGTCCAAAATTTGCACATTTTGTGGTGAATTCATAAAAATTCTCTATCAAAATTTGCATATTTTGTGGTGAATTCATTAAAATTCTCTATCAAAATTTGGATATTTGCGGTGAATTCGTAAAAATTCTCAATTTTTAAAAATTATAACTCACACAAGCCCATTCCTCAAATTGGTCCCACGAGATTTCGTGATTTCTCCACTGGTAATGTTTGTGCAGTAGGGCGTTTTGGGTGCGTATCTTCATAAGGTTGGGCACGTCCGCGTCCGGCAGATTAAAGTGCTTCACGAATTTGGCCGTCACCTGTCAAAAGATTAAGGATTTTTTGAACTTCCACTTACAATTCTAAAAACATAAACAATAAATTTCATTTTTTTCGCGTATTTTCATACTTTTTATATATTTTTTAATTACAAAAAACCTAAACTTTTCCCGGACCTTTTGCAGCAATTTCGGCTCCTCAACCAGTCGCTTCTCCAGCTGATTCGATACCGGCCGACGCTTCAGCTGGTCCCCGAGCAGTTCGTTGAGGTAGTGGATGAACTTTTTCTGTCTGTACAACTGGTCACCGATGAACGGGTACAACTGCGCTGTTTGATTCTCCAGGATCAATGTGCATATAATCTGTGAAATTTATTTAAAAATCCAAAAAACTTTCTTAATGATTTCTAAATATGGAAAATCCCCTAAAATGTACATCTTGGAATGGAAAATGGTCCCGCAGGTTCAGGTGGCTCATCCACGTGATTGCTTTCTGCAGATCGCCCTGGTCGAGCAGGTTACGGATGACCGTGATGGCCGCATCCGCCATGCGCACCGTGTTCAGCTCAAACACCGCGGCGATCACATCCACGTATTTTGACTTTAAACGCGAGAGGATCTTCAGGGCTTTTGGCTGAAAATAAAACAATAAAGTAAATTAAATAATAAAAAAAGTAATGGGGAAATTTTTGGGGGTGATTATCAATTTTAATCTTATTTCTGTATACCGATAGCAGGCCCGTAGCCAGGAAAAATTTTCGGGGTGGGAGGCGCAAAGGGGAGGGGATTCGAGGGGATATTCGGCGGCCTCGATAGGACGATCGGAGAAAAGGTTGAAAAATTTTGATGATTTCTAAAGGTTTTCTTGATTTTCCCAAAAAAATTTAATTAGGGGGGACCCTTTCCATTTTTTCGGTCTTGGCATTTCGGGGGGACCTTGGGAAATGGAATTTCAAAACAAAAAATTCCCTGGTAAAAAATAAAATTTATAAAAATACAACGTTTTTAAGCGATAATCGATTTCAATTATATAAATGTGTTTCTAATATTACAAAAATTATTCAGAGCATTCAAAATTAGGATAAAATTAATCATTTTCTTGAAATGATCAATTTTTTCTATAAAATATTTTTATGTTGTCGACTCGATAAGAACTCACAATGAGTGACTTGTCATCGGGCAACACCAATTCCTGCTTCTGTTGTTGCTGCTCTTTCTGATCAGCTCCCTCGTTGCTGTTGTCCTTGTGCTGCTTGGCCCTGCGAAAGTCGTGGAATGTGGCCAATGCCAGTTTGACCATGGACGTGTCGAACTCGTGGGCCACCGCGGAGCCATGGTAGGTGTCCAGGAAGATGATCAGGTGCAGAAAACCCTCGAACACGTCACCGGGCTCCTCGAAGTCGAAGTAGCAGCGCATTGTCTGCTTAATCACGTCCAGCTTGACTATGCTGTCAAAGGCCTGGTTGGTTTTCTATAAAAAAATCTGAACTTCGTAAGACAGGGTCGAAATGAATTTTATAAATTTAAAAGGGATTTATCAAGTTATATCATAAAAAAAGTTTATATTAATTTTTATATCTGTTCTTTGATATCCTGTCCAGAGATAACGAATTGAAACTTAAAAATGCAGACAGGTGGGTATAGTAAGACAGGGTCGAAATGAGCCCGATCACACACATTAAATGAGCGCGACCACATTCGATAGGGGCCATTGGATATGTTTTTGAAAAATTAGACATATTCACAAGAGGGATTTAGGTTTTTTCGACTTGATATTCGGGAAGTGCAGTTTCCACCCTTTTCCCCTTGTTATGCCCCTAAATATGGATAAGCTTAAGGCTTGAAATTTTATAAATTTAAATGGATTTTTCCGACTTGCCTCTAAGATGGCGTTTATCCTACGCACGCAGTCCTGAAAAGTCATGTGCTCCTCGTCATTTTGCCTAAAATCGAGTATTTACCAAAAATGAAAAATCACATAAAACTTATTTCAAGGCAAAACAAAATATAAAAATGATATTTTCTTTATAAATGAATGATTTTAAAAAAGTGGTCATGTTGAATTTAAATTTTTTTGGGTAATCTCTCCAGAAAAATATTATTTAAGCACTTACTTTTCCATTGTGCCTTGGTCAGTCATTGCATAAAATCAATGGCACTATTCTTTTATTAAAGCTAAAATCAATTTAAAAAATATTAATTAAATAAATCAATTAATTAATTCCATTGTGCCCAATAACAAATTTAATAAAAAATAATAATCAAAACGAATATATTCAATTTATTGCACGATGGAGATCAAACAAATTCATTTTACAATACCAAGGCGAAGCTCATAGAGACAAACAATAGCATAACACGATTACAATACGACGATCGACGATGGTATGGATGATCAGAGATGTATAGCAGGGATTTCAGGACAATTTCAGGAGGTTTTAGATTGCTGCGTATCTTGTGAAGGAGCCTTAAAAAATGAAAATGAATTTTTGTAAAATTTAATTTTCAAGTGAGTGAGCGAAAGATTAATTCTGGCATTCCGATGCACAATACTATTTATGAAATTTGATCCAATTTCACTCCCCTGATAGCTTAAATCTTTTCCTTATACTCTAAAAATCTCAATCGAAAAATTTTGCGTAGGTGCTTCGCATACATGGGTAAGGTGTCCCGACATTTCTCAAATTGCGTACCCCTATAAAAAAAGCTCGTCATTTTTTTGATGGGAGATCATTTTTGCGGCTCTGGCGAGCAAAAATATTTCAGCATTTTAGAATATCCGTAAATTTTGCGATTTTAGGTCTTTTTCATACAAAAATCTGGTCATTGGTTGCAGGGCCGGCGCCAGAAAAAAATTTTTTTTTGGAGTTTTGGGGGGGGGGGNCCCCCCCCCCTGGCGCCGGGCCTGATTGGTAAAAAATGCCGCATGTAGAACCCGCAACAACTAGCAGTCCCGTTGCGGTTTTGTTGCGGGTTCTACATGAGGCATTTTTTGACGTTAGGATACAATGTCTAATTGTTCAATAAATTTTTTTTAATGAACTTGAGCTCTGGTACTTTAAAAATGGACTGGTACAAAAAAATTTCGAGTCCCAAGATAGCCCGTCTTCCAAGTAGCGCTGTTTTTATTGTTTCGAACCACAGATGAGGTCCGCGGCGTCCTGGGCTCGTCCTCTCCCTCCGCCGCCGCCTCCTCCTCGTCGTAGCTGTACACGGTGTGCTCCGGTGTGTACTCGAACCGCTCAATGTCCACGTTGCGGTAGTCGAACAGAGGACGACGCGTCTGGTTGGGACTTGGCTCCAACTTCTCCTCGCTCTTCTCCTCCTTAAGTGCCAATGACAAGTGCTCGGATCGCTCAAAGTCCACGTCCATCAGCGACGGACCCGCAAACTTGGTGTTCTGAAGTTCTGCAGTGTCCACGTTGTCTTTGGCCATTTTGTCGCTGTCCACTGAAATTTAGGATTTTTCAAAAAATCCATACATTAATATTTTTAAATCAAGCTGTTTTTCGTTATAAAATTGAAAAATATTTAGGTTTCTCTGCTCATGCTCACCTATCATATCGTAATAGTTTCCCATCGGGGATAAGATGGAAGCATCTCGCAAAGCGGTAGAGACAGTGGGTTTCGGGAGGTAGTAGTTGGTGATCCAGACCTTGATGCCCTTCGTGTGCGTCTGCATGGTCAGTACCAGTTCCACGCTCTCTGAAGGTTAGACAATAGTGTAATTTTTCATCTTTTTTGGCCGTAGGGGGGGGGCTGCAGCCCTTCTCCAGCCACCCCCTAAATACGCTACTGATTTTTATATAAACCAATTCTTAAATAATGAATTAAAATGAAATAAAAACTGTTCATTAACCAATTCAAAGAATCCTGAAAATAATGCTGATGAGATGAACAAACCTTCAAAGTGGAAATCATGCATTTGTTGGGAAAGCATATCCTCAATAAGCTGTGGTCCGCCGTCAAGCACATAAGAAAGCAGATTGTATTGGAAGTTTTCCTTCTGGACCATTGGTGCCACTTGCGAGGGTGGCAAAAGAGACATCATTTACAAATTAAATAGGTAGAAGTGAAAATCCTGAAATGAGATAATGTGCTAAAATCCTAAATAAACAAATTTGATCGCAATTTTAATTCTAAAATCTCAGGTAAAGTTTACATAGATCTCAAAATCAAAATTTGATCAAGAGAAAAATTTTCAACGATAATTAAGGTCTAAGAAAGTTCAGGTTAGGGTTCTGAAGGGAAAATTTTCTATTTCAACATCAACAAAATTCAGGTGGTTGTAGGTAGGACTCAAGAAAATAATTTTACTCGTATCGTACGTAGGAAGGGGTCCCGACAAAACATTTCAAAAAAATCACAGGCTTCGGATTTTCAGGATTTTCAGAATTTTTATTTGGAGATGTCTTGTCCTTTGGGCTATTTCGTTTTTGTAATTGGGGATGTTTTGTCTGGGTGTGGGGATGTTTTGTGAGGGGATTAGAGCTCGAAGCCGGACGGACCCGGGCCCAACCCATGTTTTTTCTTTCTTTTTTTCGGGATCCGGCCTTTTTTTTGGGGGGGGGGGG
>LDKF01000971.1:3285-13646 GCA_001026735.1 Rotylenchulus reniformis
TTGAATTTTTTGGTTGCCTGTTTTATTTTTGGCTTAAATTTTTTCATTAATATCTCACTAGAACTGCCAATTTTTTAATAAAAAAATAAAATTTTTAGGATATTATCATTTTATCGCGCCATATAATTCTTTTATACAAAATGTCACTAAAATTCAATTATCGCCATGCTTTCTTCGCTTACTTATTAGTTTTTTATATTTTTCAACCTTTATTCACGGAGGGTGGTGAGTGTGTCTTTATTAAAAATAAATTTTAAAAATTCGATTATTTTCATGGAATTTAAAAAAATTAATGGAAGATCAATGAATGAGAAAAAAGTTGCTGGGTCTTTCAAAAAAAAAGATGGTCACTTGTTAAAAAAGTACCACATTGGCAATCGGCCGAAAGTTTTTTTTAAAATTGTTTGATCAAAAAAGCCTTTTGTAGAATTTTAAGCTCATAATTTATTTAAATTAAAAAAACATACACCCACATATTGTTGTTATTTAGTGGAGTGCTATTTGAAAAGCTTTGACGACCCTCACGATCTATCAAAAACAGAAGACTGTGAATATGATGATGAGCAATGCGTGACTGCACTATGCCATACTGGTAATTAATTAATTAATTAATTAATTTTCCCACATTTATATAAAAACAAAAACGCGGCATATGTTCAACTCGGATGTGAGTTAGGTGTTGTGAATGTGATAACAAGTGAAATATGTATAACAGAGTTTTTCGGTAAACTGGAATATCGTTATTGTTCTGGCAATCTTTGTAACAATTATACCAAAGGTTTGTTTTTTTAATTCAGTATAATTCATCGTATTACAAATTCCACTCCATTATTTATAATAAGCAGAATGAATAATTTTTTGAAAATTCGGACCAGGACTCGGAACTTTTTATTCAGTACAGATTCAGAATACTGTGTCCGTAAAAAGTCCAGGGTCCCAGAACCGGGCTTTTTTAAACCTAAAAAATTAATTTCTTTGTTACCGCACATAAAAATACAGTATACCCCAAATATTCATTTTTAGTACACATTGTTAATAATAGCTAATAACAATTATAAAACAATATTCGAAATCCGTTATTCGAAAACCGAACTTCGATGTTTTCCCGAACTTCAAACAAGATAAGATTTTGCTTTATTGCATTATTTCAATTTTTTATTTTTTATATATTTAATAATGTTAGTATTGATAAATCCCAACAGCAACAACAACAACTACAACAACCACAACAACAACAACTACGACAACAACGACCTCGACAACCACAACAACTACGACAACTACGACAACGATATTTAGCATAAAATGCTTTAGCAAAGAAATGGATGAAAATATAATTGAGTGGAGGAGGTCGGAGCCAAACAAACCAACCCGCTGTAGACGTCCTAAAGCTGCCTGCATGCTTGCAATTTGCAATACGGGTTGGTTATTAATTAATTTACTATATACATTTTTAGCATTCTAATAAGTTCCTTACTTTCTTAGAAAATTCCACATACACTGCGGCCAATTGCAATTTTGTTTTCCTTGAACAACGGTATACTTGGTTTTGTACAAAAATGGGTGGTGTGATGAACATCACATATTGTCGTCATAAGGAATTATGTAATGATCCCAAAGATGGTATGTTCTAGTGTTCAGCAAAACGATGCGGGTCGGGCCCGCATCGTCGGGCCCGCAAAAAATGAAATTCTTGCGGGTCGGGCCCGCAAAAACCCGATCGATTTTTTTGCAGGCCCGTGACGGGTTTTTGTGTGTTTTCGATATTTACATTTTGTTCCAATTCAAGTCCTGAAAAATAAAAATTAAATGTTTAAGTAAGAATAAGTAATAAAAGCCTGAAAATAATTTAATGGATAAAATAATATATGAAATGAAATGTATAAAAAACAAAATTATCAATATTTGTAATGGATCAGTGGCAAAGTGCGGTTTAGAAAGATAAATTTTTTTAAGTTGGCGTTTTGCTTGCATTCCAAGCATTCTGCTTCATTAAAAAACATTAATAAAAAAAAGAATAAAAAGGTAGGAAAAACAGAAAAAACTAACAAAATATTAATAATTGTTCTACATCAAAAATTAAATTAAAAATCAAAATAAAAAATTTTCTGCATTAAGACTTTAAGAAAACTTTAACTTTAGAAAGCGAGGGAATGGGAAAGGGAGAAATTGTATTGTTAGAAATTGTTATGTTATGTTGTTATGTTGTATTGTTATGTTAGAAAAAAAAGAGAATTTTCACGTGTAATCATCAAAAGAGCATAAGTATAGAAGAATATCACAATAATTTACTCAAAATTTCAACCCGCAAAAACCCTGCAGGGTTGGAATCGTTGCAGGAGAAAATTTTGGGGGCCCGCAACGTCGGGCCCGCAAAAACCCGCAACCCGCAAAAAATGTAATCGTTGCGGGTCGGGCACGTCAAAAACCCGCATGCGGGCCCGACCCGCATCGAACACTAGTAATGTTCGGCCACTGGACAGACAATACATTCTTTTGATTTTATTCACATGCAAAATATACAAAAAATCTTTTGATTTAGAACAACTTTTAATGCATTTAGTAAGTGTATATTTTGAAGTTTCATATTTATTTAATTTGCATTTTGCAAACCTACGATAATTTTCATTTTTTGTCGAATAATTTTCATTATTTGAAACAAATATTTCTAGTATAGTTTCAATTAATTTTCGAAGACATCTTTTTGCTTATTTTATCCATTAGCTTAAAAGATAAAAATTTCCGAAGAAAACTATACATACCAAATTTTGTCGATTTATTGAGCATATTTTCCAATCATCCCAGCCTTTAGCATTTTTTTGATGTATTTTTGTATTTTTTGCTGCAAATTTAGCGATTTTTAATCAGATTAATCATGTGTCTTTAATCCTTTTCTAATCATAATCTCTTAGTTTATGTAAATTTACACTCTTGAATTTAGTTTAGGTACAAATAGCTAACTCTTTATGGTTCTATTTTGTAAATTTAAGTACCGATAAGAACAGCCCCGACAACAACGACAACAGCCACAATGACAACTCCGACTACGACTTTAACAACAGTGAAAACGACGCCCACAACGATTACTATTACTAGTGAGCCTCCTCCACCTGAAGGTCCTCAGCAGGTGTATTATGATCACAAAGGATTGCTGTGAGTAATTAATGATGACTTATTCTGGGGTATATGCAATATCATAGCCCGCCCCATAGTGTCATTGGTAGCATCCCCAACTTCCAATCGGGAGGACCAGGTTCGATTCCTGGTGAGGCACAAAGGGCAAAAGGAAATGACTTAGGTGCCTGCCGCGCAAGCGGGGCGGGACATACCTCTATTGCACTTTCGGAGGCAGAAGATCCACAACACCCCCTCCACAACACCCCCCGACCATCATTGCACTTAAGACCAACAGATGGCATTGGCTACATTTCCTTTTTTTACATATATGCAATATCATGATGGATAAAAAATTCAAGTTCGATTTCCTCGTTAAAATGGCAATAATCAAAAAAATCTCGAGGCCATTTCGGATTCAATTTAGCAAAATGATGCTATTTCTTTTTATTACAAATCAATTAGTTCAATCTTTAGCCTTAACGACAAAAATTGCAATAAGTAAAGACCTAATTCCTAAACTAGGTATCTTCAATTATATTTTTTCGCGGATTTCAACCTTAAAGTTTTAGCCCTTAATTTTTATGAAAGAATTATGTCATAGAAGAGAAGTGAGAGAAATGGAGGAGGGAAATAGAGGAGAGAGTATAGGTAGATTTCGAGAGACAGAAGTTCCGGCCATCTCAAGGGTACTATGTCGTTACAAAAAAAGTGCCATAATTGGCGTTACAAAAAAAGTGCCAAAACCCAATATGTTCCCCAAAAACTTTTTTGTTAGACTTGTTAGACCAAAAGTATAAAAAGCAAAGTTGTGCAGAATTTTATGCTCTATCTCCTGATATTTTTAATTTTTCGAAATTTGGACAAAAAGTTCGAAGATTATTGAAAATCCCGAAAAAATGAGTTTTTTATGAAAATTTCGAACTTTTTGTTCGAATTTCGAAAATAAAAATATCAGCATATAGAGCATAAAATTCTGTACAACTTTGCTTTTTTATACTTTTGGTCTAACAAGTCTAACAAAAAAGTTTTTGGGGAACATATTGGGTTTTGGCAATTTTTTTGTAACGACTCAGCACCATCTCAAGCACTAAAATTCTTGCCTTATCTAACGTAAAAACGAAGTAATTACAGACATTTTTAGAACAATCAATGGATCTGTGACGGGCAAATCGAATCCATTTCGAATTCTCGAAGAAAAAGAACAGCATAAACAGTTGGAAGAAAAGTGCAAATCTCTACCCAACGGAAGTGAAAGAGAGCCCAAATGGATCGTGATTTTACCATGAAAATTTGTTTGGAAAAAGGCCATACATGCACCGGAGGGTATTTTTATTTAATTAATTGAGACCGAATTTTTAATTTCACATTTTTTAAATTAATAATACCATACATATTATTATGTACATAATTTTTAGTTGAAGCTGTAAATTATTTTTAAAATTTTTAAATTGATTTGAATTATTTATTACTAAATATTGATAAAAATAAAATAAAGTTTAACAAAATGATAAATATTCATTATTAAATTTTGATAAAAAGGCTGTTCCTGTGTTATCTTGGCGAAATGGACCCGGGCTTGGACAACAGGACGGCCCAATTTCGCCTGGGAAATACCAATAGAAGCAAAGTGATTAGCAGAGGAATTGGCCATTATTGCAATTTGATGGACGGAACATGGCCAGATTGGCCGAACAACACCAGGCATGGCATCCGGCTGTCCTCTAACGACGATGGGTCGAAACTCATGATGCACTATTCGTATACGGACGGAAGGTGAGGTGTCGGGTCAATTTTTATATGCGCAAAAATTTTTCAAATATTCGCATAAAATATGCACCAAAAAGTGTCAAAATATGCTCAAAAATCCCAAAATATGCGCAAAATAAGCACACTTTTTTGTTAAAATGACCTAAAAATGCAAAATTTTTGCTTAAAAAGCTATTCTATACTATTTAAAGTGGTTATTTGCATACCTATTTAACGCATTTTCAAGACAAAAAATAAATTTCCAAAAAAATCCCCCAAAAAATGGAGAAAAAATACAATTTTTTCTTTTTCCACAATTTTTCTCCAATTTTGATTATCGAAATGGTATTTTACCTATTTTCTCAGAAACGAATTTTCACCGTTTTAAGATTAAAATTTTTTTAAAAAATAGTCCAAAAATTAGAAAACATGCTCAAAAATGCCAAAATATGCGGAAAATTTCTCCAAAAATAACCAAAATATGCGGAATATGCCAAATATGCACAAAAAGTCGAAAATATGCAAAAATATATCCATGCTAGAACGTTCAAACCCTGCTAAAAATGTGTTTTACGTGATTTTCAGGCCGTTCTGAGCCCGCAAAAAAATATGCATTTGCATATAAAAACTGACCCTAGTGAGGTGTATGTCGTTGCAAAAAGTCCATAATTCTACTCATTTAAAAGAGATTAGAAAAAATGTCATACTGACCGTTTTTCGACTATTGTATACTATTGAAGCTATTATCCATGGCTTTAAATGATTCAAATTCGAATGTTTTTTATTGATGGCAATTCGCTCTTTCGAGACCGCCGGTCGTAAAAAACTTAAATGGTGATAAGTTTGTTCAGCTATAAACTAAAGAAATTAATGTTGTGTGAAAATAAGGTCTAAATGTCAGTAGAAAGATCATCCGGTTTGGCCAAGATTGAAAAAGTTATGGCCAAGAAAAGCTATAAAATCGCGGTTTAGGCCACAAAACTGGCCATAACTTGTTTTTCAGCTTGGCTAAATCGGATGGTCTTTTTCTGCAGTTTGTAGTAGACACATAGACCCCCATCTATTGACATCAAATTCGTTTCTCTAGGTTATACCTTAAAAAATTATAACCATTTCACCAGCGGCAGGGAAACGACCGGTGCACCCTCAATCTTTCTCTCGAAAAGCTAGAGGCCTTTTGTTTTAGCTCCTCCATTGCTCTGAACCGTCACGGCTGTGCCCTGGTCCATTTTGGACCAATGTCCGCTAAGAGCACCTGGGAATTTGTGAATCCATTAACCGGCAAACAGCCGCCACAAAAGTCAGCACAGGCCTTGAAGAGGGTAGGGATCGATTACAGCAATCTAAAAAGATTAATTGATACTGACACCAACTGGTATTGGCCGCCATCAGTGGAACCATGGCGATATCGGTGGATCCAATTGGTTTTCACAACTTTGATTAGTCAAAGGGTGCTGGGTCGTTCCTTAAATATCCATCAAAACCAAAAAAAGCATTACCCATAACCAAACATCTCCAAAGACAAAATTACACCTGTGCTAATAAATCACACAAAAACTAAAAAATAAAAAAAATAAAAATATAACGCCGAAGCACCATCATTCATCGCTTCATTAAAAATAAAATGGAAATTGGTAGCCTAAAGTCCGATAGAATTTTTGAAAAGAATTATTTAATATAATTTATAACAAAAAAAAAATTAACAGGAAAAATGGCACTAGTATTATTTATTTAATTTTATGTTTTTAAAGATTTTTATGGATTTTTTGTGTGACTTAGCTCAGGTGTGATTTTGTCTTTAGAGATGTTTGGTTATGGGTAAGGCTTTGGTTTTGATGGATATTTAAGGAACGCGCATTATGATGGTTTTTAAGAAACGACATTGCACCAGTCAAAGATTTCTTTCAGACTTGAGAAGTTTTTAATAAAAAAAATATTTATTTATTAGTCAAAATGATAAATGTTGAGAACTTTTCAATCCTAGGCACTTCGCAGCGGAGTGCCATTTCGCAATCTGCACCCGATGGATGCGTTGATTTTCGACTGGCTTGTCGGGCTCAAACCGGATCAACCGCTTGTTGCAGTTGTGCAAAATACGCCGCAGAAATGCCGAATGCGCATCAGTTTTGTACGTAGAAAGCCGTAAAAAACAAAATTATTCGACTAATTTCCAGAGTCAATAAGCATTTTCTGAAGAGAAAATATTGTCAATAAATTTTTTAGAAGATAATTTTAAAATTCAAAAAATGATTAAATTTGTAGATTCTAAAATTTTTATGATCAAGAATATTAAAAATAAAATCTTTAAAATTTAAAAATGTTTACATTTTTCCAGAACCCAAAGTGCGCTAAGGACCCAAAGTGCATCATCGGATCAAACATTCATTGATTATCTGATATTTTATTACTTCAAAATTTAATCAAATAACAGTTTCCACTTTATGGATAATTTAGATATAAGCTATTTTTACATTTTAATCTTTTTATGCTTTTTATTTTTTGGCTTTTGGAGCAAAATTCCTATTTTATTTCTTGCTTTTAATAATGATTGCGAAAAATTTTGTGTCGCATTTTGGTGGTATCTCTCATTTCAATTATATCGCAGAAATGCATAAGATTAAACACTTTTTGCATCATAATTACACTTTAAAATGAAAAAAAAGATAATTCTTCAAATGATTTTTTTTTTGCAAAAAAAGATGTTTCTCGAGTCCCGAGGTCAATCTCGGTATCATTTTCGTATCCCGTAAAAATCTGTGTCTCGAGCATCACTACCTATACCTGCATAAAGACTTTTCAATTTTCGGCATTTACCTTTTATTTTAGTTGATTAATAAAATAGTTATAGTTGTTGATTATAAAAATGTTCCAATTTTCCCAAAATTTCGAAGCCAAACTGATTCCTTTTTTGTGCTCTTTTTGCANAATCTCGGTATCATTTTCGTATCCCGTAAAAATCTGTGTCTCGAGCATCACTACCTATACCTGCATAAAGACTTTTCAATTTTCGGCATTTACCTTTTATTTTAGTTGATTAATAAAATAGTTATAGTTGTTGATTATAAAAATGTTCCAATTTTCCCAAAATTTCGAAGCCAAACTGATTCCTTTTTTGGGCTCTTTTTGCATATTATTTTCATTTGCTTCAAAATATAATTTGAAAATAGGAATTTTTTGATCACTGATATAATAAAGGATTCAAAATTAGAAAACCATGATTTTGTCCTTGTTCGAAACACTTCTTTATTCAAAAATAGAGAAAAATTTGACTCCTTTGTGAAAAAGTATGGTCAAAATAAATGGTTTTGATCAAAAAATTGGCCTAATTTCTCGAAAAAGATTACTATGACCCCTGATGCGCAAAAATCAGACGAAAAATCTCTTTTGTCGACGGATTGATGACATTGGTCTATCACGCAGCAGGACCCAAATCCTGGGACGTGGTTCGAATTCGAATCCCACTGTTGTCAGAGTATACTCAAATTCAACTGGATTTTTTTGGTGTAAAATTAAAAATCGCAATTCCGAAGATCAAAAAAGAAGAAATTCACACTCCATTTTATCCCTTCATAATGTAATAATTTGTGAATGAAATTGATTTGTGTCTGATTGCTGGTGAAATTCAGCTTTGTACAACATTAGCAGCCCATACATTTTAACTTATAAATCAGTCCAATCATACTTATCAAGTTTTTGTTGTCAAAAATATGGAGCAAAAAATTAGCAAAAAGAAAAATGATTGCAAACAAGCAATCGAATTGAACTACTGTGAGCAAAATTATGGTCAAAATACTAATTTATTCCACAATCACAGTATTTTGGTCATAATAAAGGCCCGGATTTATATGTTGTAACATGTTTTTTGCGCATATATTTTGAAGAGATAATCAAAAAACAAGAACGTTTTTAAGTTAAAATTTTTCGATTTGAAACAACTTTATAGTCTATATAAATCCATATTTTCAGGGTTTAGTCCATACTTCAATATTTGGCGTTTTAATCCATATTTTGCCATTTTTTTTAATTTTAAAGCAAAAATGCAATAAAATCCGGAAATTTTTGATTTTTTGAAAAATGTACAAAAAATTTTTATTCAATTATTTTTCTAGAAAAATTTGAATAAAGTTTGCCTATGATTATTTTTTCAGATTTTAGATTTGCATATCATACCTCGATTAAATTATTCGAGACCAAATTTAAGGTATTATTTTTTTATTTACCGACAGGATACATGCATTCTTTAGATTAAAAAAATTGAAATGAATTAATGAAGAAAATATTTTTCATTTTAGCCAAAATTTGCCAATTATTCATATGTTATAATTTTTTAGTTCATATTTTGGCACTTTTGACCATTTTTAGCCCATATTTCAGTAGTTTTTACTCCATATTATTTGGTCATATTTTGCGGTTTTATAGTCCATATAAATCCGGGCCCTGTTCATAATTTTTTTCTTCCTCACAATGTATCAAGTTAAATGAGATTGGACTCATTTTGTAGCTATTTTTTGCCATTCTCATTTTCATACCAAAAATAGAATATCTATATGTATTTTTTAGATCTACGAAATACCACTTAATCATAATTCTTATCATACTTTTCCAATTATCTTGATCTTTTATATTTGCAAATTTATGATGGTGAATTACTCAACCTCATTAGGAGATAAAAAAAATGGAGCGCCGTCCGAGCGATCAGTCAAAATTAGATCAAACGCTTTTTTAAAGAACATTTATGATTATTCTATAATTTCTATTTTTGCATTCTAATTTGCTAGAAATAAGACTTTTTTACAGTCCTGTGGACTGGTCCGTCCACTGATTAAATTTTGGTGAATCATTCATTTTTATAACAATCCATAATTATTCCCAGCAAAATTCTTTATCATTATTTCTCTTGTTCGAATTATTTACGATTTATCCATTCATTTATTGGGTGGGGAATAAGTTCTGTCATAGTACGATTTTCAGGTCAAAAACTGATATTTGACCATTGTATTGAACACTTCGAAACACATTTAAAATGATTATGGTTCAATTTTTTAAAGTTGGATTCTAATTCTCCATATTTGGTTCATTATACCTATCATCGATTTTCTTTTTTCTCGGTATTTTTCAATTAAAATTTTAATCATTTAAAATTTCTGCGTACTGAATCAATTTGCTTACAGACAATTTTTCGTCATGAAAAATTGAAGTTAAATTTTTTTTGAAAATTTTATTAGACTCAGGAGACCTCAAACTTTCATTTAACACCAAATTCAAATAGGGTTTTTAATTGAAAAAATAAAATTTTAAAAATTTCCTTCTACTATGACAGAACTTATTCCCCAACCCAATATATAAATTGATTTCCACGAAACCTTCCACAAAACATTTAAGAAATCCTTGGAAAAATGTAAAAATAAAATTATTGATTAATAATACATTGGAAAAATAAAAAAATAAATTACATTTTTTGAAAAAAATGAGAAACAACTAGAAGATTTCGAATGATT
>LDKF01000971.1:32092-44979 GCA_001026735.1 Rotylenchulus reniformis
AACCTATTAAGATGGATTTTTGTGCCAAATTTCATAAAAATCCATAATCTACAAATAGTTGGTTCCGGTTCCGGTTCCGCTCAACCCTACTTAAGATTAACCTTAATTCTAAAATTTGGCCTTAACTTGACTGCTCTTTTCATTTAGTGTTTGGCCATCGCCTTCTTCTGCTGCAGTTGTGTGCTCACGACCATTTTGGTGATGATGAAATGCAAGCGGAACAGCCACAACGCGCAATATGCTCAGCAGCCACCAGTTTCGACCGGCCACTACCCACCACCAGCACACCATTCTTACCCACTCGATGCCGCCATTCACTCGGTTGGATTTATAATTATAGTCGAATCCCGGATTTTTAGTTGCTAAAAACCCAAAAAATAGATTAAATATTTTAGTTTTTTAGCCAAAATTGTTGCTAAAAGCCAAAAAAGGGCCAAAATAGTTCCATTTTTATTGCATTTTATGAAGGAATTTTGGCCCAAACAGGTCCAAAATAGTTTTTATAGTTTTTTTTTAAAAACATTTTTTAAAATGCTTCAAAACTATCTAAAAACATCTTTTTCGTGCATATTTCGCTAAATAAATGAATTCACAAACTAAAAATCCGGGCTCTAAGAATATGACTGAGAATATTACTTTGAAAAAATATTTCCCCCTCACCAATTAAAAAACTATGCATATTTTTCATTTTAAAATTATTTATTTATACTCTTAAAATATAATATTAGGTCAGATTTTTGGTGTTTTTAAATTATATATAATGGGTTAAAAAGGTCGATCATAATTTCGAATGGCAGGAAAAATGCTAATAGAAATTTGGTGTTCAATGACTTTTTTGAAAAAAAATAATAAATAAAATAATTTTTTTATTGTTTATTTTATTAGGTTCCTCCAAATGATTTCTGTCATCCACTTGAGAAGCGTGCTAACGGCAAGAATAGGCGCTTGGTCGAGCCCCTGGGTGGCAAGAACGAGATCAGCATGGATTTCCCGGGGAATCGATTCAATTGAAGGTTTAAAATTAAATCCAAAAACAAATAAAAAAAACAAAAAAAACAATCAAATTTTTCTTTCAATAGCACATTAAAAAAATCTAATTTTTATAATTTTTATCCGCAACTTATGAAATTTTTAAAATATAATTTATCAAATTTTATTACATTTTGTTTTTTAAGCACAGCGAAGTCAACCTGTGATGGACAAAAGATGATTGATTCAATTTTTGAACTATTGATCAAACTTTAATTTTTCTAAATTTTGGCTCAAATATTTGTAATATATTGATAAAAAAATTTTAATCAAATGAGGCAATAATGTTGTGAAATTTTAAATTTATGTTGTTGATAATTTTACAATAAAAAAGCAGTGGTACCATATCTGCCACGCGAGGCCTAACCTTTATTTCGCCTACAAAAATTTCGCCTACACGTTTGGAAAACTAACTTCTAGGCGCCGGCGCCCAAAAATAGATAACCGAATAATATTAGAGGTCCCACAATCTAGTTTAAAAACTTAGTTCCAGGCGCCTAAGCCTAGAAGTTGGTTTTCTAGACGTGTAGGCGAAATTTTTAGGCGAAATAAAGCATCCCCGCGCGAGAAAATTGCCTCCTATATGCACAACAAATTGCGCATATGTGTGTGTGCAACCACCATAACTTAGCTTAAAATTAATCTAGAAAAACTTTCTTAGTGTCAAAAGATAAAAACATAAGATTAGCTACAAAATAAGTATAAGTCTATCCGAATTGACCCACTGTGAAAAAAGTTATGGCTAAAATAATCATGCGTATTTGTTGTCAATTCCGTCACCTGTGATATTTTGATCATAACTTTACTTTTTTGTAATTAGCCAATTCAAATAAACATTGACCTATTTTGTAGCTTATTTTTATCTTTTGACACCAAGAACACTTCTCTAAGTTATGGCCTTCGTGCTCAAACGTCCCGTCTGTGACCGGCAAAATATTTAAATATTTATATTTCCAAATTCACAGGGTTGGTCACAAAAGAATAAAATTTATTTATTTATTTCAAAAGCCTGAAAACACACAATATGTGATCAAAAATGATAATGGAAAGAGATGCTTTCCAGGTTGTTGAAAATTAATTTTCAGAAAACGGTAGAAAGGTAAATGAAAAACGCGGTAAGATAAATAAAAACGGTAAATAATGATAGGCTCGAAAAGATGGTATTTGGCGAAAAACGGTAGACCGTAGGCAGTATTTTCAAAAAAATTTGAAAAATTTTTGTGCTGCCGATTAGAGCTCGGCTATTCCCGTTCCATCGAAAGCTCGGCTAATATATCACTTTTAGGCTTCTTTCCATTAAGGGGGATTGCTGCTTCCTTACGTTTATCAAAATTGATCAATCAGTCTATGTTGATTCTTTTGGACTATTTATTTTTCCGTTTATACTGAAAAAAATTAATCCCCTTGCCTAACAAATTTTTTTTATTTACTTAACCTCTGCGCAGCGGAAAAAAGTGATTTGGGGAGTTTAGAGTGCATCCAATGATCGGATCAGCAGAGGACAAAAGCATAAATACTGATTTATGCCCGATCAGACGGCTTCAAACTACATGTGAAGAAGCTCATTTTAAATGCACAAATTACTTATAATCCAAATGTAATTAATTTGAAAGAAAACTCAAAATTTGGGTTTTACATAAAAAATTTATGATCATTTAAAAATGTTTTATATCAATTTTTTGTTTGAGCGAAAAGCACTAAATAATTTTGAATTCTTCCATTCTATTATGTAAATTAAAATTTTTAAACCAAAATTTTTAAACTTTCATGATTTAACCAAATTGGTGCTGGGGTTTAAACCGTCGAATTCAAAATTCAAATCTAAATATTTCAAAAATTTATTAGGTTAAATCTTTGCAGAACTTTTAAACATTCTAATTGGTTTTATTTTTTCAAATTTTCTTGTAATGCTTGAAAGTTTCAAAAAATATCCAAAAAATTAAAGAAAAATAAAAAGGCCGAAAAAATAATTTCTCATCTATTTTCCTCTTATTGTCCTAATAAATTTAAAAATTTTAAATAATTTTTTAAATACATTAATGTCTAATATACATGAGAGTTCCTGAGTTCATTTGGAAAATTTATCTTGATTAATTTTCAAATCATTTTTCACGATCTACGCATTATTCTAGGGCCAAGAGATCTATTACATATTAAAGCATATTTTAATTTTTATTTTTTTTACAATTCTTTTCATAGCTTCGCTGGCTTTTAAATTACGATTTTTTCTCCGTTTTATCTGAAAAGCAAAATGCCAATGCCACTCCGGGGAATTTGATTAAATATCAAATTATGATAATTGGGCCCAAGAACTACGAAGAATGGCAAAAATCAAATCATCGCCCTCGTCTTATTATTATCTTCCGACTACAGTAGGCAAATTGAGTTTTATATCGCTCGTCAAGGAAATTTATGCATCAATCTCCTTTCATCTCCTCGGCCATTTAATTTGATTTTCATAGGAAAAACATCAAAATGATATATTTATACCGCGAATTGTTTTCTATAATTTCATGTGATATTAGCTACAACAAGGCTTATTTTCAATTCAGTTGGGTAATAAATAAGAAATTTATTTTTTTTATTTTTTGGTTTTATTTTTACAACATAAAATTGCGTAATAAATTATCGAAAATAAAATCCACTAAAGAATAAATTTATTATTTTGGTTCAAAGATGCTTTTCCAGCCCAAAAATTACTCATCTTAGATTTTTGAAATTTTTAGATTTTTTTAATCTATTAATCTAAAAATGGTTAATATTTTAAAGGAATGATATTTAATTTAAAATATCCACCAATTAAACTTCTAAGTACAAATGTTTTAAATATTGTTCCAAATTTTTGAGGTCAAAAATTTAGATATAATTTAAAATTTGGTTGAAAAATTGACTGATTTTTGATGTCATCAGTCTGTCCTTTCAGTCACCAAAATGCCCTTTTATTTGTCATTTTTTGAGTCTTTCACTTTTGACCAATGCATTTGGCCTTAAAGGACCACTTTTATGGCCAAAAACTCACCGGAAACGGTGTTCAGTCCTTTATGCTTATGAATTGGTCCGGAAAATGCATTTGAGGCTGTGGAGATTTAAAAGACAAGAAGGCCTAAGGCCATCAAAGATTATTATTTTTAGGTTTTTGATCATTAAATAAGAAAAATAGATTTATTCCCTAAATTTGATATACTAAAATATACGTTAAACATATATTTAAATTTTTTTGGCATAAATTGCTAATTTAGGTTATAACTGACATGGCCTTTAATCCCGAATTTTTTCAGTGGCCTTCAGTTTTTCGATAAATGGCGAATTTATTCAGGGAAATTTGAAAAAATTTTAAGTCCATTCGAATCAGCATAAAATTCTGAATAATTTTGCCTTTTACTAACAAATCTAACAAAAAGTTTTAAGGATATGTAATTCTATTTTGGCACTTTTAGTAGTACGATTTATCATTTTTTACTTTTTTCCCTGGATAGGTGAGAAGGTTTCCATGCATGGCGCTTCAAATAAATATTCATCTTTAAACTTTTTGTTTGAAGTTATTTTATTTGAAGAATGTCCTTGATCAAAATGATCATTTTTAATAAATAATTTTTTTTTTGATTTTTCAGAATTTTTTTTCAACAAAAATAAATGTTTTGTCGGCATCCTAGCGTCTTCCTTCTAAATCGGAAGGTAAAAATAATTTGCCAATCAAAAATAATATTTAAAAATAATCAAGGTCCAAGAATTGGTGTCCACGGTGGTTGTTCAGCGAGTAAATTTGTCCAAAATGTGTAAAAGTGCGGCCGAGGCAATTCAAGACATTCCCAACGGGGCCACCATCCTCTTTGGAGGTAAAAAAGAATTAATAATTTATTTTAAATTTAATCTTTAATGAATCCCTATAAATACTAAAATCAAAACTTTTTTAACGAATAAAATAAATTTTTAGATCAAGATAGACTCGATTGCAGAGTAAAAAATCGAACATCCAAATTTAGAGGGGTTTAAAATGGAAAATAAATTTACAAAAAAAATATTAAAACTATTAAAAAATATATTCAATTTTGTTTAGAATCTCATAAAGTATGAATATGTAATATTTTTTAATATTTTTTGATAACATTGTTCGATACGCAGAAAGATATAATAACTAAAAAAATTATTTTATAACTATTGAACTCATTTTCAGATAATAATCTATTTTCCATAATTTTTATTGTTAATTTAATGGATAATTTCCAAAATGAATTTTTCCCTAAATTTTTCAGGTTTTGGCCCCTGCGGCGTTCCGGAGCATCTGATCTCGGCACTGGTCAAGCGGGGTGTGAACCAGTTGACCGCCATAAGCAATAGTCCGGGAGCCGATGACTACGGGCTGGGCCTGTTGCTGAAAGTAATAATAAATGTAAAAAAAATAATAATTAAATATTCGGATAAAAAATAATCATAGGAGCTTTAACAGAATAGATCTAATAATTGTGCAGCTGAATAATATAGAATTAATGCATTTTGAATAATTTCTTAGAATTTTTATTTCATAGAATTAATGCAGAATTAATGCATTTTTTCAAATGTGAATTTAGCAGAACAAATCTGAACTCAATAGTGCTGCCAGACTATTCAGGAATGTGAGATTTCTGAACTGATAGCCAGTATTAAAAATTTAATGATGAACTTAAACTATATACAAACATACATACATATAATTGGTCACAAGAATGTTTGAAGCGAATTGTTTTCTATATCATCTTACGTATTTTCATTATATTTCTTATTTTTTATCGTCATAGGAGAAAAAAAAAGAAAAATTATTCCTTAAAATTAGATCTGTCATATTATCGCCAATTCAGGGTGGCCAAGTGCGCAAGTTGGTCTCCTCCTATGTGGGCGAAAATGGCGAGTTCGCCAAGCAGTACCTGGGCGGCGAGCTGGAGTTGGAGTTCTCGCCGCAAGGTGAATAATTTCGGGAAATTTTCATCATCGAAATTGTGTTTACCAATCTCCTAGATGTGGAGCGAATGCTGATATTTAGTCAGTTTCACACCTTTTCGCTACAAAATCAACCTCAAATTCTAAAAGTTGAGCATTTCCCTTTTTAGATATATCTTTGAATTTCAAACGATTTTTTTTTACTTTGGATGTTAAAATTTTTATGAATCTTTTTTATTAGGGGTAAGCAGTTTTGACTCCCTTTTCGAATTGATTTTTGTTTTTTCCTTTGCTGACATTAATTCAAAAAATCTCAACAATTAATTCAGAAAAGTCCTATATCAAACCTGTTTTTAAAGGAATATTTCAGATATTTTGAATTTGGACTTATATAGCAGGTTAAATTATGGTTTCAAGAATTATGAAATTGATTGACTTTAAATTTTCATTTAGAATATCTGGATTTTGTTAAAGATATAGTTGGATTTTGTTAAGGATTTTATGCAATTTACTAGCATCGGATTTCCCGTTTTTCTAGGGTCGATTTTCCGGAAATCCCTGACATCAATTTTCCGACATTGTAGATTTATGGAATTAATCGGATTTTCTGGATTTTTAAAATTTTTGTATTACATATTTGAATTTATAGCATTTTTGGAAATTAATCCATTTTCATGTAATTTTATTTAGTTTGAGGTTGATTTTTTCTAAATTTTTCCCCATTTCCCCTCTTCCTTAAGGCACTCTCGCGGAACGAATTCGTGCCGGCGGCGCGGGCATTCCGGCATTTTTCACGCCCACTGGCTACGGCACACCGATCCAGGAGGGCGGAATAGCGATGAAGTACAGCAAGACGGAGCCGGAACTGGTGGAGAAGCACAGCAGTCCCAAGGAGGTCATTGGGAAATTGCAAAAATTAACCAAATTATAATTTATCCGAGCTATAGAGAGAGAGAGAGAGAGAGACCGGACTTTGGGTTCTCGAAAAATTTCATCTCAAAAAAGCTCGATGAAAATTTTTTGAGATAAAAGTTATGTTTGATAAAATAATTAGATAAAACAGTCCAATAAAATAAATCTCGAATTGAATTGTTGGAAAAATCTAGTCTCGACCCGTTCTCTAATCAGAACTATTTGAATCAGATTACCACTTGATAATAACTGATGAGTAGGGCCCGGATTTTTAGTTTGTAAACTATTTTTTGCTGCATAGTTTATGCCCAAATATGCATAGAAAACATGTTCCTAATGTTGATTGATGCATTTTCGAGTGACTTTTTGTCAACTATTTCCAACTATTTCAAGGTTTTAGTAACTAATAGTTTTTTACCAACTATTTTGGGGTTTTAGCAACTATTTTGCAACTATTTTGGTATTTTTAGGCAAATTTTATAGAAAAAACGGAAAAATAGCGAAGATTTTCGAAAATTTTCAAGAGAAAATAAAAAAAAAATGAAAATTTTCGAAAATTTCAAGAGAAAATGAAAAAAGTGAAAATTTTCGAAAAATTCCCAATTTTCAAAATTTTATCGCCGGCACCAGCCAAATTCTTAATAAACGTTTTCTCCGGCCCTCCCTATTGAAGGCCGTCGGAATCGGAACCACTAATCAGTGGAATTTTGCATAAAATATCCAAAATTTGTTTTTTTTATAGAAAATGGTCTCAAACAGAATTTTCTTCGGCGGCCCCTAACGGAACCGCAACCTTCCTCTTAACACTGAATTTTTCATAAAATGGAAAATTGACCAATTTCTTAAAAAATCAAAACAAAATTTTTCTCCTCTAAATTCGTTTTTTTCCGGTGACACCCTCCCCCCCCCCGAAATTTTCCTGCCTAAGTCCTTGCCCCATTCTCGGAATGTATCTTTTTTGCATTTTTAAGAAAACAATAAAGCTATTAAAATAAATATATTACGGTTAAAAAATTTTTATAACAAACAATTGTCGATTTTTTGGCAACTATTTTGCTTTTTTAGCAACTATTTTGGACTTTTTTAGCACCTATTATATTAACTACCGTATTCTCTCTAAAATAAGCCCCCTCTCCAAAATAAGCCCCTCCCTTGAGAGGGTTTGAAAAAAATAAGCCCCCTCTCTAAAATAAGCCCACTCTCCAAAATAAGCCCCCTCTTCCTTGGAAAAGCTAACCATGAAAATTTTCGAAACATAAGTATCTAAATCTTAGTATGCAGTGAAATAAACTCTATAATTAGTAGAGAACCTTGAGGCATGTCCAATAAAAGTATTAATTTATTCAAAAATAATGTGACTTATATTTATTGGACACACTATGATGGTGAAGATGGAAAACGGTTTTTTGAGTCCCGGACTCAGTCATTTTTAATTTGGATTTTTATTTGATTTTTATTCTCAATTTGTTATTAGCAAAACTAAAATCGCAATTCATATAGTAATACTATAGTTCAAAGACCATTCCTGTGCTGTCTATTCTATACGAGCAGATAACTGTAAAATTTTCAGATGGAAGCTTTTGAAAAAAAACAAGAAGAAAACTAAATTTATAAAAAAGTACAAACTGATAAAAAAAGTAATAAATTATGAAAATTTTTAGACTGACAATGAGTCCCAGGACTCAAAAAAAGTTCCCAAGAAGGTTCGCCTTCTTATTAGCGCCTAAGGTTGCCCATCCTTATTACATAAAGGATAAAGCCTAAATTTGTCACATATATTTGTGATGAATCTGGAATTATAAAGAAGATTTAATTCCAGAATGTGCCTTTGAAATTTTGTTTAAAATTGTTGTTGTTTTTTCACTTTTTTCATTTTTCAAAAATTTATTATTTAAAATTTTAACAGCTCACTAGGGGGTTCGAAATAAATAAGCCCCCTCTCTAAAATAAGCCCCCTCTCCAAAATAAGCCCCTCCTTTGAGGGGGTTCGAAAAAAATAAGCCCGGGGGATTATTTTAGAGAGAATACGGTATTTTGATGGTTTTTAGCAACTAAAAATCCGGGCCCTACTGATGAGTCACAGATTATAACAATTCTGTATCAAATAACGCTAATAAGTTCAATTTTCCTGGATAAAGCCAGGGGTCCCAAGTCGGCTTTTTTAAAGCATTTACTTTATTTTGGGGTCTGAACGAATTTTTCCTAAAATTCCTTTAAAATCCATAAAAATGATCCAGATTTCTTAAGAAAAAGCATTAATTTTTCAAATTTTCTCCGGTGGCCCCTATCGAGGCCGCCGGTATCCCATACTGTGAATTCTCTCCAAAAAATATCTTAAAAGTTGACTAATTTTTTCAAAAAGGTCTAAATCTAAATATTAAAAATTTTCTCCGGCGCCGAAACCAAAAATGAACAATTTTCTTAAAAGAATTTTTGTACAGATCCGTACCATCAGCGGAGTGCATTATGTCCTGGAGCAGGCAATTCGAGCTGACTTTGCGATCATAAAAGCATGGAAGGCAGATAAAGCGGGAAACTTGGTCTTCAAGGTTAGGAAAATTTTACAAAAACCGAAATTTTTGAAAATTTAAGGGCACTTCCGCTAACTTCAATGTTCCGATGTGCAAAGCTTCCCATTGTACTATTGTGGAGGTGGAAGAGTTGGTTGAAACCGGAGAGTTGGAGCCCGAACATGTAAAAATTTACAAAAATATTTATCCACATTACAAAATATATTATAAGATTAGAATTTAGAATCGATACATGGGATTATGGGAATTAATAATCCATGTCGAAACTAGTGCTACGTAAGATCTCGAGAGTCCTTAGTATGGACTCTCTATAGTATGAATTCACAAGATCGAAAATTTAATTTTCTTAAGTCTCGTTTTCAGAGACACAAAAATCCGAGAAAAATCTTGACTCGTTTCATTGAATTAAGTTTTAGTTTCGTATTTTATGTTTTAATTTTTATCAGGACTTATTATAGGTATTCATAATAATTCAATGTTTATATTGTATCTTTTATTTTTATCAGTTGTCAAAAACAATGCTTACTAATGCTTATTATTTGGTCGCTGTGTCTTTGTAGTAATAAATTATAATATTTCTATTTTTTGGCATTTTTTTTTATCAAGATCGTTGTAAAATGTCTATGACCTAATTCTGATCTAATTCTGATCAAGCCCTTTTCCTTGTGTTATCATTGGCTGATTAAATTTTAGCTTTTTATTTAAAATCTTTTTTCGTTAAAACTCGAAAATAAACACAGGCTTTCGGAATAATCCGAATGCCAAAATTTGAACCCGATCTCTAAAATGGCGAAGTCAGGATTCGAGATCGAGACCAGCTTCGGCAAATCCCGGTCCCTAAAATCGGCCTGGATCATCCTAGATCTGGACCAATGATCAGCATTGATAGTCTGTTCTTCTTTTTGGATTATTTGGATTTCGAATTATACTGAAAAAAAATTAATTAATCCGTTGCCCAACAAACTTTTTGTTTGCTTAACCTCTGCGCACCGAAAAAAGTGATTTGGGGGTTTAGAGTGCATCGAATGATCCGATCAGCAAGGCCAAAACCATAAATACTGATTTATGTCTGACCAGATGGCTTCAAACTACTTTTGATACATAATAGAACACATTTTGAACAATTCATTTAATTTTGGACTATTTTTCGAGAATTTTATTGTCTTATATAGATATTAAATAAAAAATAAAATTTCTACTAAATAAATATAAATCAACCACTTTGATCAAATCATGACCATTTATTGATAAGTAAATTTAATCCACAATAAATGTTTATGCCTAAAATTTTCATATTTTCATAAGTAAAACATGAATAAGAAATGATATTACCTATTCTAATTTTTTTTATCTATTTAATATTTTCTCACCAATTTTTCGGGATTAACCTAAAAAACCCACAGCTATAAAGGATCTAGATGTTAAAGGATTGACAAATTTATCTTATTTATTGGATTTTTCGAGTGCCATTTTAAATGCCGATTTTTTTATTTTTCCGCTTTTGTTGCCCTATTTTTAATTTCAAAATTTCAAAATTTTCATAGGCTACATGTCATCAGGGTGCCTTTTTAATGCGGTTTTTTTGTTATTTTTCCGCTTTTCTTCCCCTCTATTTTTACGTGAAAAATAAATTCACGCCCATTACGCCATCCATTGACATTATTTTGATAATTGTGCGCAAAACCTAGAAGAAAGCCAAAAAAATCAAATTTTCGCCATCCTTTCTTTGGCCAACACTACCGTAGACAAAATTGAGTTTTATATAGGTAGCTCGACAAATAACAAATTTACATTAACATATCAAGCATCATTGTTCATTAATTTGATTTTTGTTGGACGG
This sequence comes from Rotylenchulus reniformis, assembly GCA_001026735.1. Taxonomy (NCBI): domain Eukaryota; kingdom Metazoa; phylum Nematoda; class Chromadorea; order Rhabditida; family Hoplolaimidae; genus Rotylenchulus; species Rotylenchulus reniformis. The sequence continues at coordinate 43,319 of LDKF01000971.1, forward strand.
AAACGTCTAACATGGCATTTAAAGCGTGGAAACTTTTTCGCATTTTTATGATCTAGTTAAGGAAACTTATTATTTTTTATTTTTTAATTTATAAAAATAAAAAATTATTTTTTATATTAATATTAAATTTCCGTTTATTACATTAAAATTGTCAAAAAAAAGAATTCGTTTATTTTGCTTCATTTTAAAATTTGCTTCATTTCAATAAATGATTTATAGATTTTTTCTACTTCTTAAAGTTTTTCGATCATTTACGTTGATTCAAAAAGGATCTTTTTTTAAATAAATATTATTTTTTTCAAATCAATTTTTCCATAAATTTTTTTAGAATAAAAGTTACCTTCTTTAGGTAATTTACAGTTTCTTTTTGTTTTCAGGATTTTTATAAAGTACTAAAAATTTAAAATTCCTAATTTTTCTACAGAAAAATTGACGAAGTTTTGATGTCATCGGTTTCTCCCCAAAAGTGCGCTTTTATTTATCCTTTTGAGATTTTCACTTTTGACCAATTAATTAATTTGGCCCTAAAGGACCACTTTTTATGGCCAAGAACTCGCCGGAAATTGTGTTCAGCATTCCTTTATGCTTATGAGTTGGTCCGGAAAATGCATCGGGCTAAAAGGAATAAATGCGTGGCCATCAATTTTAGGTTTTTGGTCATTTATATAAAAATGAAAATTTATGAACCAACTAATCCTTAAAAACTGCAAGCTTATAGTTTAAATTTTTTGTTCAAAATTGCCTAGACAGATGCGCTAAAAAACAATATAGCATTTATTAGAAAATAAAATTCTTTTTCTAAAATTAAAATTTTTTATTTTTTCGGGTTTTCAAAGATACAATAAACTCAAGAGTCCAGCATTTCAAAAGAACTATGTACATTTTTTAGAACTACATTTTCCATGATATTTTCATCGTTATACCTAATTAATATGTAAATTTAAATACTTTGCTTTCAGCCTAAAAATGATCAATTTTGAAAAAATAATAATTTTCACTTTTAGGAAAATTGTTCTGAATAAATTAAAGAATGTTTAGTCGGCATTCTGGCTTGTTTCTTCAAAATCGGAAGGTAAAAATAATTCCTCAAATAATTATTTAAAAATATTTAAGGTCCAAGAATTGGTGTCCACGGTGGTTGTTCAACGAGTAAATTTGTCCAAAATGTGTAAAAGTGCAGCGGAGGCAATTCAAGACATTCCCAACGGGGCCACCATCCTCTTTGGGGGTAAAAAATTACTAAATTATTTTAAATTTAATCTTTAATGAATCCCTCTATAAATACTAAAATTAAAACTTTTTTAACGAATAAAATAAATTTTTAGATCAAGATAGACTCGATTGCAGAGTAAAAAATCGAACATCCAAATTTAGAGGGGTTTAAAATGGGAAATAAATTTACAAAAAAAAATATTAAAACTATTAAAAAATATATTCAATTTTGTTTAGAATCTCATAAAGTATGAATATGTAATATTTTTTAATATTTTTTTGATAACATTGTTCGATACGCAGAAAGATATAATAACTAAAAAAATTATTTTATAACTATTGAACTCATTTTCAGATAATAATCTATTTTCCATAATTTTTATTGTTAATTTAATGGATAATTTCCAAAATGAATTTTTCCCTAAATTTTTCAGGTTTTGGCCCCTGCG